>VTFQ01000013.1:45845402-45862902 GCA_036281575.1 Ancherythroculter nigrocauda
TGAAGTACGTCTTCTCGTTCACATCAAACTGGAGAGGAGAGATAAAAGGTTGATTTGAACTCAAGACATCGTCTGAAATCTGATCATCTGACTGGTCAAGAGCGTCTTACCGCATATTCCTCATCAATGAGTTCAGGCTTCAACAGGAAGTCAGGATAACCGGTCATCACCATCATGTGCTGCAGCTGAGAGAGAGATTCACAACATAAACCTCTCAGAACCGCAGGAGCAATGAGATCGCATGCAAATGTTTACAAAGCTTTTGCGATGTATCGATATTGATCATAATCGTGATATTTTAATTACGAGTGTTGCAATATATCGGTATTGACCATAATCGTGATATTTAAAAATGAAATATTGTTATTGTGTTAATTAGGGGTGTCGCGATATATCGGTATTGACCATAATTATGATATTTAAAAAATGAAATATTGTTATCGTGTTAATTAGGGGTGTTGCGATATATCGGTATTGACCAAAATCATGATATTTAAAAAAAAATGAAATATTGTTATTGTGTTAATTAGGGGTCGCGATATATCGGTATTGACCATAAATGATATTTAAAAAATGAAATATTGTTATCGTGTTAATTAGGGGTGTTGCGATATATCGGTATTGACCAAATAGTGATATTTAAAAAATGAAATATTGTTATCGTGTTAATTAGGGTGTGCGATATATCGGTATTGACCATATTATGATATTTAAAAAAGAAAATTGTTATGTGTTAATTAGGGGTGTGTGCGATATATCGGTATGACCAAAATCGTGATATTTAAAATGAAATATTGTTATCGTGTTAATTAGGAGTGTTGCGATATATCGGTATTGACCAAAATAGTGATATTTTAAAAATGAAATATTGTTATCGTGTTAATTAGGGGTGTCGCGAATATCGGTATTGACCAAATTATGATATTTAAAAATGAAATATTGTTATCGTGTTAATTAGGGTGTCGCGATATATCGGTATTGACCATAATTGATATTTAAAAAATGAAATATTGTTATCGTGTTAATTAGGGTGTCGCGATAATCGGTATTGACAAAATAGTGATATTTAAATAATGAAATATTGTTATTGTGTTAATTAGGGGTGTCGCGATATATCGGTATTGACCAAAATTGTGATATTTAAAACATGAAATATTGTTATCGTGTTAATTAGGGGTGTCGCGATATATCGGTATTGACCATAATCGTGATATTTAAAAATATATTAAATATTGTTATCGTGTTAATTAGGGGTGTTGTGATATATCGGTATTGACCAAAATCGTGATATTTAAAAAAAAAATGAAATATTGTTATCGTGTTAATTAGGGGTGTCGCGATATATCGGTATTGACCAAAATAGTGATATTTAAAACATGAAATATTGTTATCGTGTTAATTAGGGGTGTCACGATATATCGGTATTGACCATAATCGTGATATTTAAAAAAATATGAAATATTGTTATCGTGTTAATTAGGGGTGTCGCGATATATCGGTATTGACCAAACGTGATATTTAAAAAAAATGAAATATTGTTATCGTGTTAATTAGGAGTGTTGCGATATATCGGTATTGACCAAAATCGTGATATTAAAAAAAAAAATGAAATATTGTTATCGTGTTAATTAGGGTGTCACGATATATCGGTATTGACCAAAATAGTGATATTTAAAAAATGAAATATTGTTATCGTGTTAATTAGGGGTGTCGCGATATATCGGTATTGACCAAAATCGTGATATTTTTAAAAAAAAATGAAATATTGTTATCGTGTTAATTAGGGGTGTCACGATATATCGGTATTGACCAAAATAGTGATATTTAAAAAATGAAATATTGTTATCGTGTTAATAAGGGGTGTCGCGATATATCGGTATTGACCAAAATCGTGATATTTTAAAAAAAATGAAATATTGTTATCGTGTTAATTAGGGGTGTCGCGATATATCGGTATTAACCAAAATAGTGATATTTAAAAAATGAAATATTGTTATCGTGTTAATTAGGGGTGTCGCGATATATCGGTATTGACCATAATTATGATATTTAAAAAATTAAATATTGTTATTGTGTTAATTAGGGTTGTCGCGAAATATCGGTATTGACCAAAATTGTGATATTTAAAAAAAAAAAAATGAAATATTGTTATTGTGTTAATTAGGGGTGTCGCGAAATATCGGTATTGACCAAAATCGTGATATTTTAAAAAAAAAGAAATATTGTTATCGTGTTAATTAGGGGTGTCGCGATAATCGGTATTGACCAAAATCGTGATATTTAAAAAAAAAAATGAAATATTGTTATTGTGTTAATTAGGGTGTCGTGAAATACCGGTATTGAACAAAATCGTGATATTTAAAAAAAAAAAAATGAAATATTGTTATTGTGTTAATTAGGGGTGTCGAGATATATTGGTACTGACCAAAATCGTGATATTTAAAAAAAAAAAAATGAAATATTGTTATTGTGTTAATTAGGGGTGTCGAGATATATTGGTATTGACCAAAATCGTGATATTTAAAAAAAAAAAATGAAATATTGTTATCGTGTTAATTAGGGGTGTCGCGAAATATCGGTATTGACCAAAATCGTGATATTTTTTAAAAAAAATGAAATATTGTTATCGTGTTAATTAGGGGTGTCGCGAAATACCGGTATTGACCATAATTATGATATTTAAAAAAAAAAAATGAAATATTGTTATTGTTAATTAGGGGTGTCGAGATATATGGTATTGACCAAAATCGTGATATTTAAAACATGAAAATTGTTATCGTGTTAATTAGGGGTGTCGCGATATATCGTTATTGACCAAAATCGTGATATTTAAAAAAAAAAAATGAAATATTGTTATCGTGTTAATTAGGGGTGTCGCGAAATATCGGTATTGACCAAAATCGTGATATTTAAAAAAAAAAATGAAATATTGTTATCGTGTTAATTAGGGGTGTCGCGATATATAGGTATTGACCAAAATCGTGATATTTAAAAAAAATATGAAATATTGTTATCGTGTTAATTAGGGGTGTCGCGATATATAGGTATTGACCAAAATTGTGATATTTAAAACATGAAATATTGTTATCGTGTTAATTAGGGGTGTCGCGATATATCGGTATTGACCAAAATCGTGATATTTAAAAAAAATATGAAATATTGTTATCGTGTTAATTAGGGGTGTCGCGATATATCGGTATTGACCAAAATCGTGATATTTAAAAAAAAATGAAATATTGTTATCGTGTTAATTAGGGGTGTCGCGAAATACCGGTATTGAACAAAATCGTGATATTTAAAAAATTAAATATTGTTATCGTGTTAATTAGGGGTGTCGCGATATATCGGTATTGACCAAAATCGCGATATTTAAAAAAAAAATGAAATATTGTTATCGTGTTAATTAGGGCAAACATGTGCAAATTGGTGAGTTTTGGTGGCGTTTGTGTCTAGAGTGGATATAAAAAGTCCCTGTTAAAACAGCTGGTTTTTGTGATCCAAACAGACTGAGTGCTGTAATAAAATCAAAGGGTCCTTCAATTAAGTATTAGTTCAGGGGGGTGAACACTGCAGTAAGGTCATTTAAGTTTTTATTTTTATCTTTTTTCTCTGAAATGTGTCACTTTACATAAGTTGCATAAGTTCTGATATGATTTATCATCATTTTATTTTTTGCATCACAAAAACCAGCTGTTTTAATTGAGGTGTGTAGAGTTTTTATCTCCACTGTAAGTGAGAAAAGAATTCATGTAATTTGAAAGATGTCATCATTGAATGTATTTTGTGCCAAAGCAATTATAAATGATCCACAGTTTAGCCCATAGACTCCTGCTGTGCTCACTGTGTGAAGAGAAAAAGTTACCTAAGTTTTGAGAAATGGGTCCTAGTGAATGTAAAGTCAGTATTCAAATTGAAACATAACTGCCATAAACTTGTTGTTTTCACCTTTGCTCTGGCAGCGTCTTTGGTTTCGTCATCCATCCAGTCGAGCTCCTGTAGTCTCACATCTAATGAATGCTTAATGTCCTCCACCAGCTCCTGTACCTGTGAATGGGGGCGGAGACAAGATGTCAATCAAAGGTGCCTTCACGTTTGATTGGGTAGATGTGAACTAAAATCTCACTGTTAGACTAGCGCAAATAACAATGTTCTTACACTGACTCGTTTGTTAGGAATAATATAAATAATGTCCATCAAGTTTAAAATGAAAAGAGAAAATAATGAAATGACATGTAGTATATTTTATTCCTAAGGTATTTAATTCACTGGATAGGCACCACCATATACTTTAGTACATAAACCTCTCCTCTGTGAAATTTCCAGCACAACTATAATGTATTGTAGTGTTTTAGGATGAATCAGCTGTTGTTTTCCTCGTTTGTAAGGAAAAGCATCTGCTGAATGAATAAATGTCATTGTAACGTTGTGAAATTTCTCACATGAATTTGACTCAGACCAGCAGAGTTTCAATAGGGGCTGCTTAACTCTTTTACATCTTTTCACATTCATGTGAAGCTAATATGCAGTGGAGACTTTTGAGTTACCAAAATTATTCATACTTGTAATTAGAAAAACAAGTCAAGTGAGACCTTCTTTAAAAGCTGGTCAGAATCACCTGAGATGGCCTCAAATGAGCATGAACATATAACCAAACCGATAATAAGACAGATGTCAAAAGAGCCATAAAAACTGTGCAAACTGTGTTCATCACGTCTGATGACTTGGTATACAGCACATAAATCAAATCGACTTCTTTTAAATTATTTTATTTTATTTCAATTTCACTTCATTAAAAAACTACTGTTCAAAAGTTTGGGGTCATTTTTTTTTTTTTTGAAAGAAAGAAATTAATACTCTTATTCTGCAAGGATGAATTAAATTGATTAAAATTTACATTTATAATGTTACAAAAGATTCTATTTCAAATCAATGCTGTTCTTTTAAACTTTCTTTTCATCAAATAATCCTGAAAAACGATTTCCACACAAATATTAAACTGTTTTCAACATTGATAATAATCATAAATGTTTCTTGAGCATCAAATCATCATATCAGAATGATTTCTGAAGGATCATGTGACACTGAAGACTGGAGTAATGATGCTGAAAATTCAGCTTTGATCACAGGA
Source organism: Ancherythroculter nigrocauda (assembly GCA_036281575.1). Taxonomy (NCBI): domain Eukaryota; kingdom Metazoa; phylum Chordata; class Actinopteri; order Cypriniformes; family Xenocyprididae; genus Ancherythroculter; species Ancherythroculter nigrocauda. The sequence goes on from VTFQ01000013.1 coordinate 45,850,531, forward strand.
ATATATTACACTTTACTATATATTCACATAGAAAACAGCTGATTTACATTATAATAATATTTCACATTTTTATTGTATTTTTGATTAAATAAATGTAGCCTTAAATGGTGACAATAACCCTTTGAAAACATTAAAAAAAATCTTACTGACCCCAAACATGAACATTCTACTCAACTTTTTATGTTCCACTGAAGAAAGAGGTTTTGGAATGCATTATAAATGATGAAAAACTTCATTTGTGGATGAACTATCACATAAATAGAACGTTTTAAGAGGCTGGGATGATGCTTGTGCAGGGAAACAGTATGGAACTGCAAGCTGGAAAAACTGCAAAAGTCTGCACTCATCTGACGAAAGTGACATTTTGACTGAGGATTTTTACAAATCTATACACCCCGCCACGCAAACCATCTGGGAACAACGTCTTCCTCAAAAGAAGTTCGATTTGATCCATCCATCATTCTATGTATCTAAGAACAGTGCGGGAGGAAGGAACCGAGATGAAAGGTAAACAAACATTTGGGCCAGAGGAAGAAAAATAGAGCGACTGCATTAGAAAGAAAAGAGGAAGGTGATATGGCACCAGTGAGACAGATTAGACCAACAGAGAGAGACAGAAAACAACATTTTGCATTTGTGTGTAGCGCTTTTCCTTGGGAAAGCAAAATAAGAAATGAGATCTCTCAATAACTCTATTAAACAAGACAAAGTGGAGAATTTTGCTGCTGAGATGTTTCTGCAGAGAAAACGAATAAAGATCTTCATAATTGCTTTTTTTTCTTATTGTTTTCTGGAAAATATGAGGCGTACGATCAACCAGTTCCAAAAAGAAATATAAAACCTGTGCTAACTGAAAGAAAACAAGTTGACAAAAAGATTGGAATCAATATTTGGTAATAATATAGTATAATAAGAGATTTACAAGCAATTTAAAAGGCGAGACATTTTAGACCAGGAACACCAACTTCAGATTCAATTGGTTGAAGATCCGAACGCAGCTTTATTGGGACGGTCCAGAATCGTAATCCATATAACAAGCAAAGGGTCAAACAATCCAAATGAGCAACCGGGCAGAAAACACAGGCAAAAAGGCACAAGAAACCAGGCTAACGCTCAGAAACGCAGTGTAACAACATACAAGACTTTGCGAAGACTGACAGAAAACATAGGGCTTATATAGGCAGAGTTAACCAGGATAATGAGGCACAGCTGAATGTAATGAAGCACAATGAGTCCAGGCAAAGGGTTATGGGAAATGCAGTTAATAAAGTAGTAAATGAGTGCCCTCTAGTGGCTATCATAGGCATAGACAAGTGTGACAATAACAATTACTGACTAATTTGTGACTTTTTATTTCTACAAAGGAGTTTTTGGAGACTCGTCTGAGGAAAAGTTGATACTTTAACAGCATCTCACCTTGGTTCTGCTGGAGGAGGAGAAATGCTGCTGAACGAAGAGTGCGCCGAGCGCCATGCCGAAGTGTTTGTTGGCCTGATTGAGACACAGACGTCCCAGATCCAGCTGCTGTTCGGTGCCGTCGATCTCGCGTGAGAATTCGTGGATGGTGCTGCGGAACGCCGTGGAGAGATGCTCGCTCAACGCAGCTACGATACGCCACAACATATAGTTATGAAGAACCCTGAGACAGAGAGAGAGACAACAGAGAATGAAAATACACTAAAAATGTTTTTAACTCTCATGGGTCGGTGGTCGATACCACCTCGGTATTTTTCTTACCAGTGCGAAAGAGACTCAAAATAAACCATCAATTTTGGACATACAAATAAGAGTTATATATCATTCAAATCTGAAATCTTTTATTTGTGTACACACAGTAAAAACAAAATGTTGTGCTTTTTGCAAAATAAAGAAAACATGATGCACGATCTGTCGTCTCTCTCAGAGTGAAGTCCATTCTGATAGTCCTCAGAAAATGAACTGTAACTTAAAGAGTACTTATCACACAAACATGAGACATATGTCTACAGAAACAATAATAGTATATAAGTCAAATCCAAAACAAATTTTCTCTGTTTATGTAATCTGTTTGAAAAGAGAGAGATGTCAGTAGTTCGCGAGTCAGCTCATTATCCACTAATGCGGCCACGCCCACGGAGCGCGAGCTCTATTCAGACGCAAATTCTGAGGTGATCCATGTAAACACAGTCAATGCCTGCATCAAATTGAAAAAATGCATCAAGCTTAGTCAGATTCATGCGTTTTTCATTGTTTTAAGATGCAGTGAGGAATAATTCTGAAAGAATTTACCTCAGAGGAAGAGCGTGACTGGTTTTTTATTAGTTTTTTATTCTTAATTTCTTTATTCTAATCGCGATATAGACTAGTGTCAGTGAATAGTAAACTGCAAAAAGACTGTTTAAATATGAATCTTGCATGTTCTGTGTGTCTCTGTGCGAATGAGACGCGTGGTTTCGTTTAGAATACTACACATAACTTACATTAGTAAACATGACTTATTGGCTTTTCCTAAACTATATTGCTATACTGAGATGAGTGAAATCGACTGAAATACGTAATAAATACTGAAATAAAATGTGTTAACAATGTATTAAACTGCACATTAACATTTAGGCTGTATAAGATACGTAAAAATGTCATAGAGGTATTATGAATGTTTAGACGATTTCTTTGGCCTGTTTTGGACAGATTGTGAAGTGAAATAGCCTAGTGCCATATCAGTGAAGCTTTTGTTCACAATGAATGATGAAAACTCATCACAGCTTTGCATCACAGAAATAAATTATATTTTAAAGTATATTAAAATAGAAAACCATTATTTAAAATTGTAATAATATTTCACAATATTGATGTTTTTTTCTGTATATTTGATCAAATAAATGCAGGCTTGATGAGCACTTTTCTTTCAAAAACATTAAAAATAGTAATGTGTCCAATCTTTTGACTGGTACAGTATATCATTTAAAAATATATTATAGGCCTATACAAGATTTTCTTCACATGATGTGCAATAATATGTGCATTCATGAGATCAAAAAATAATGTTTTCTGTTAAGAGTGGACATTATATTAATGTTAATACAATAGCTGATATGATCCTGTTATCAGCATGCTCACAGATGTTTTTTTCTTTTATCTCAGATTTGAGAATCATATTGAACAGATACTGGCCCACATTGGACTGCATAAATATAATGTGAGATCACTGACTGGAAGCAGGAAAGTGTTTTTTTCTTTCTCTCTTTTCTCCAGTGCATAGAAACACCAAACACCTTGGAATGCCAGATAACTTATATCTTTGAACAGGATTTATTTCCAGGTAAAACTGTGTACTCAAAATGTGCCTTTGACTCTCATTTATATCGTTAACTATATCCTAAATAAACTACTATGTTCTTTCTTATAGCTTCCTCTCATACCTGACTGAAAGGCTCATTATGTGGCTCATTGTCTTCTCAGGTGTGAATCACAGCATTATTCAGGATTATTCACACCTCCATGCATACAGTCTTTCTAAACAAAAAGTGTCTTACAAAATTTAAATCAATATATTGTTTTATGTGAATGAGTGGGCAGGATGATTTTCACATCATTTTCTAGACTTCAACATTTAAGAAGTCTTGTGGACACATATTCAGTATGTGTTTTGTGGCCTTATCTCAGTGACTTTTTTTTTTTCAATAACCATGCATAAACTTTATTCTCTCAAAAATACAAACATGTCAGGGCATGTCAAAACCTCTCCAGGACCCCAAAAATCCTCAGACCCCAGAGGGTTAAAAAACCTGCCGACCACACACTTTCAAACACAAGTTTAAATTGTCATTGTCGAGATAAGATATAAATTCTTAGCTGTCAATAATGCAGTCTAAACTTACGACTCAAGTAAAACTACAGGTTAAAACATTTCCTAGTGTGTGACTGTCAACGTGAGTGTTTTAATGCTCAATTAAAGCTCTAAAAAGACCAACTTAAACTAATTATTCCACAGCCTGATCAATCTCACACTTGCTGGCTTGTACGAACAAACACACACACTTTGTAGAGATGACATCACCATGCGGTGGCCTTCTGGGATATTTAAGCTGTGACACACGGCCGTTAGCATTTTAATCACAACATGGTTTGGCACCGCAAGCCGATTCTCTCGCCAACAAAGCACTTCTGACAGAATTCAATTGAAGGAGAGACGAGAGGGACAGGGCAGAAAGAGAGAGAGAGGAGATAATGAGAAAAGAAAGAAGAAGAGAATTAAGAGGGAGAAAAAGAGCAAAAGAAAAGAAAACGAGAGACAGATAGAGACACACTTTGAATGTGTTTTGTTAACGCGACTGTTGTTTGTAATTTGTTTCTCTTTGCATACACAGATTTTCAGTGTGTGTATGTGCAGGTGTGGCGATATCGGGTATTTAATTAACGAGCTTTACACAAACATATTCTAATGCTGAAACTCAAGTCAATCACTGACAGGGGAACAGGAGTAAGCTCATTAGGCTAATGTATTCTAATGAAGCTCATTACGCATAAAAGCACCTCGTTTCTGAAGAAGATCAACAGGAGAACTCAAATCCTGCACAAAACACACATAAACACTGGTATTTAGTAAAAACACATAATTTCTGCAGGGTTGAACACAGTTGATCGTGAGAACAACGAGAGGTGTGTGTGTACTTGTTTGGACTATACTTGTAGGACCAAATGTCCTCACTTATATTGTGAAATGCTTTCACAACCCACTAGTGAGACATTGACTGGTCCTCACTAGCTTTATCTCGGCCAAAAGAGGTTTTTATTTAAATCTAGTGATGGTCATATGTTTCTGTGATGGTTTAGGAGTAGGGATTGGGTAAGAAAATATCATTGACCTGATATAAAAACAATGGAAGTCTATGCAATGTGCTCACTAAGATAGCAAAACAAACCTGTGTGTGTGTGTGTGTGTCTTTGTCTCTCGAGTGTAGTACTGACGCATGACCATAAAGAGATTGGCAGAAATGCAGATGACACTTTATCATCAATGTGCAAAAACACGCATCCCACAAGTCAAAACCCACGAGAGACACAAACTGACTAAACTTTGGCTCATTATTATTGTTGGAATTTTTAGTCTTATTTTTAATAAGGCTAAATAAAACAATAAATTAAGTGATTGCTCATTTATTTTTATTTATTTTATCTTGTTTTATTTTATTTAGGATTTTATTTTATTTATTTTCATTTTTTTAATATTTGACTTTATTTTAAATATTTTATTTTATTATATTTCATTTGCTTCACATTGCTTTACAAACTAATCTGACTTACTTTAATTTTATTTTAAATATTTTTATTTTTATATATTTGTATATATAAATTTATATTATATTTTATATATTTGTTTCTTGACAATGCTTTCCAAACTAATCTAACTTACTTTATTTTCTTTTACTTTAAATATTTTGATTTTATCTTATATATTTTAAAATACTCCTAGATCGACTACAAAATTACACTGGTATTTAGGGACAGGCATTACGGTGGTTTAGGTCGTACCTTTCAGACCGTCACAATTTTGTTTATATAAACGGGGGAAAAATCTAAGATAACGATAGTAAACTATGGAGTGCCGCAAGGATCAGTGTTAGGCCCTCTGCTATATTCAATATACATGCTGCCACTCGGCAATATTATAAGAAAACATGGAATTAGTTTCCACTGCTATGCCGATGATACTCAGTTATATATTTCAACACAACCAGATGAAATCTCTAAATTATCCAATCTGACAGAATGTATTAAAGAAGTAAAACATTGGATGACTAGTAATTTTCTTCTATTAAATTCAGATAAGACTGAAGTATTAATTATTGGGCCAAAAACCTGTACACAGAATCTCTCAGACTACAATCTGCATTTAGAAGGATGTACTGTTACTCCATCCTCGACAGTTAAAGACCTGGGTGTTATATTAGACAGCAACTTGTCCTTCGAAAATCATATTTCATATGTTACAAAAACAGCCTTCTTCCACCTCAGAAACATTGCTAAGATACGGAATATGTTATCTATTTCTGATGCAGAAAAGTTAGTTCATGCTTTCATGACGTCTCGACTAGATTACTGTAATGCATTATTAGCTGGTTGTCCTGCTTCCTCAATAAACAAGATACAATTAGTACAAAATGCAGCTGCTAGAGTTCTTACCACGTCAAGAAAATATGATCATATAACACCAATCTTATCATCTCTACACTGGTTACCCATTAAGTTCCGTATCTATTATAAAGTATTGCTAATGACCTATAAGGCTCTAAATGGTTTAGCTCCTGTGTACTTAACTGATCTTCTATCGCCCTACAATCCTTCACGCTCTTTAAGATCACTAAACTCTGGACTTCTGGTTGTACCTAGGATAGCTAAGTCCACTAAAGGAGGGAGAGCGTTTTCACATTTGGCTCCGAAACTCTGGAATAGCCTTCCTGATAATGTTAGGGGCTCAGACTCACTCACCCAGTTTACATCTAGATTAAAGACGCATCTCTTTAGCCAAGCATTCACATAATGCATCTCATATCAGATCAATTGCTCATGACTATCTTTGCTTAATGTTATGAACAGCAGCTACGCTAATTAATCTCCATTTGCTTTTCTGTCCGAGGTGACTAGAGAGTACTTTAGTTTCAGAAGACCTCAGATGACCAACACCTGTGAAGAGACGGCACCAATTCCTGTGAGGACTTCAGAAGACGCAATCATCTGGATCATCATGCACATTGCACAATTTCTATATATCCTAATTATTGTTGATATGTAATTCATTTTTCCAGGAGCTCATTGCTTCTACCTTCAGTTAAACTGCTAACAGTGGTTGTAAATTAATTGCCTAAATTATTACATTATTTGCTAACTGCATTCTTTAAATTGTGATGTTGACATGCATTCTCTGTAAAGCTGTTTTGAAATGATATGCATCGTGAAAAGCGCTATACAAATAAATGTGAATTGAATTGAATTGAATATTTTATTTTATTACATTTAATTTGCTTGAATATACTTTAAAACTAGTCTGACTGACTTTAAAATATTTTATTTTATTTTAAATATTTAGATTTTTAAATGTTTTATTTTATTATCTCGACAATGCTTTCCCTATTAATCTAACTTACTTTATTTAAAATGTTTATTTTAAAAAATATTTTATTTTATTATCTTGACAATGCTTTTCAAACTAATCTGACATACTTTATTTAAAATATTAAAAAAATTAATAAATACATTTTCTCTATCTATCTTTCATCCATATTTCTTTCTTTTATGTTTTTGCACTGCTTTGGCAAAAAAACAATGCAGTTTAGTCGTGCCAATAAAACACTCTGAACTGAAATTAAATTAGAGAGTAAGACAGAAGCCGTGAGAGTGAGACAGTGAGACAGACACCTTGAGTGATGTGGATGTGAAAATAAGCAGTTCATCAAACTACAGGAATCCAGGTTACTGAAACATGTCCTCAGTTTTCAAAAGGGACAAAAATGACTGAACGATTCAAATTAACATTCGCCACATGCACATTTGGTGTGTGTGTGTGTGTGTGTGTGTGTGTGTGTGTGTGTGTGTGTGAAGCCTCTTTTAGCGTGTGAGATTTTCATCGCTCCTGTGCCCAACGCGTCTCACCGTCAGCTCATAATTACACCCATTAAATCGTCCTTTGGCTCAACGGCCTCTCAAACCACACACTAGCATTCAGATGAAATCCAATCATCACCCCAACAAACTATTTCCTTTTAATTACCCATAAAACACAGACAAACAACAGCACGGAAAACGACAACATCACCATCATGTCATATGACACGCCGGGATGATAATTAGATTCTCCAGCAGGAATAAACAGCAGATAAAGCTGCAGCTCCACATATGAACAATAAACACAAGCATCTTCAGTGAAGAGAGACGATAACACAAACGACACTTTATCATCAAGAGACACACAAACACACGTCACACAAACACGTCACACAAACACACGTCACACAAACGACACTTTATCATCAAGAGACACACAAACACACGTCACACAAACACACGTCACACAAACACACATCACACAAACACACATCACACAAACACACGTCACACAAACACACATCACACAAACACACATCACACAAACGACACTTTATCATCAAGAGACACACAAACACACGTCACACAAACACACGTCACACAAACACACGTCACACAAACGACACTTTATCATCAAGAGACACACAAACACACGTCACACAAACACACGTCACACAAACACATCACACAAACACACATCACACAAACACACGTCACACATCACACACACACAAAACACACATCACACAAACGACACTTTATCATCAAGAGACACACAAACACACGTCACACAAACACACGTCACACAAACACACATCACACAAACACACATCACACAAACACACGTCACACAAACACATCACACAAACACACATCACACAAACACACGTCACACAAACACACGTCACACAAACACACATCACACAAACACACATCACACAAACACACATCACACAAACGACACTTTATCATCAAGAGACACACAAACACACATCACACAAACACACGTCACACAAACAACATCACACAAACACACATCACACAAACGACACTTTATCATCAAGAGACACACAAACACACATCACACAAACACACGTCACACAAACACACATCACACAAACACACGTCACACATCACACAAACACACATCACACAAACACACATCACACAAACGACACTTTATCATCAAGAGACACACAAACACACGTCACACAAACACACATCACACAAACACACATCACACAAACACACATCACACAAACACACATCACACAAACGACACTTTATCATCAAGAGACACACAAACACACGTCACACAAACACACATCACACAAACACACGTCACACAAACACACGTCACACAAACACACATCACACAAACGACACTTTATCATCAAGAGACACACAAACACACGTCACACAAACACACATCACACAAACACACGTCACACAAACACACGTCACACAAACACACATCACACAAACACACATCACACAAACACACATCACAAACGACACTTTATCATCAAGAGACACAAACACACGTCACACAAACACACATCACACAAACACACATCACACAAACAACATCACACAAACACACATCACCAAACGACACTTTATCATCAAGAGACACACAAACACACGTCACACAAACACACATCACACAAACACAGTCACACAAACACACGTCACACAAACACACATCACACAAACACACGTCACACAAACACACATCACACAAACACACAGCACACAAACACACGTCACACATCACACAAACACACATCACACAAACACACATCACACAAACACACATCACACAAACACACGTCACACAAACACACATCACACAAACACACATCACACAAACACACATCACACAAACACACATCACACAAACACACGTCAACAAACCACGTCACACAACACACATCACACAAACACACATCACACAAACACACATCACACAAACACACGTCACACAAACACACGTCACACAAACACACAGCACACAAACACACGTCACACATCACACAAACACACATCACACAAACACACATCACACAAACACACGTCACACAAACACACATCACACAAACACATCACACAAACACACGTCACACAAACACACATCACACAAACACACATCACACAAACACACACAACATCACACAAACACACATCACACAAACACACATCACACAAACACACATCACACAAACGACACTTTATCATCAAGAGACACACAAACACACGTCACACAAACACACATCACACAAACACACATCACACAAACACACATCACACATCACACAAACACACATCACACAAACACACATCACACAAACACACGACACAAACACACAGCACACAACACACATCACACAAACACACATCACACATCACACAAACCCACATCACACAAACACCGTCACACAAACACAGCACACAAAACACATCACACAAACACATCACACAAACACACCACAAACACATCAACATCACACAAACACACATCACACAAACACACATCACACATCACACAAACACACATCACACAAACACACATCACACATCACACAAACACACATCACACAAACACATCACACAAACACACATCACACAAACACACATCACACATCACACAAACACACATCACACAAACACACATCACACAAACACACATCACACATCACACAAACACACGTCACACAAACACACAGCACACAAACACACATCACACAAACACACATCACACAAACACACATCTCACAAACACACATCACACATCACACAAACAACATCACACAAACACACATCACACAAACACACATCACACAAACGACTTTATCATCAGAGACACACAAACACACATCACACAAACACACATCACACAAACACACATCACACAAACACACATCACACAAACACACGTCACACATCACACAAACATACATCACACAAACACACATCACACATCACACAAACACACATCACACAAACACACGTCACACAAACACACGTCACACATCACACAAACACACATCACACAAACACACATCACACAAACACACATCACACAAACACACATCACACAAACACACGTCACACAAACACACATCACACATACACACGTCACACAAACACACATCACACAAACACACGTCACACATCACACAAACACACATCACACAAACACACGTCACACAAACACACATCACACAAACACACGTCACACAAACACACATCACACAAACACACATCACACAAACACACGTCACACAAACACACGTCACACAGCACACAAACACACGTCACACATCACACATCACACAAACACACGTCACACAAACACACGTCACACAGCACACAAACACACGTCACACATCACACAAACACACGTCACACATCACACAAACACACATCACACAAACACACGTCACACATCACACAAACACACATCACACAAACACACATCACACAAACACACGTCACACATCACACATCACACAAACACACATCACACAAACACACATCACACAAACACACAAACACACATCACACATCACACATCACACACGTCACACAAACACACGTCACACATCACACAAACACACACACACAACACACATCACACAAACACACGTCACACATCACACAAACACACATCACACAAACACACGTCACACATCACACAAACTCACATCACACAAACACACGTCACACATCACACAAACACACATCACACAAACACACATCACACAAACCACGTCAACATCACACAAACACACATCACCAAACACACGTCAACATCACACAAAACACATCACACAAACACATCACACAAACACACATCACACAGCACACAAAACACACGTCACACATCACACAAACACATCACACAAACACACATCACACAAACACACAAACACACACAACAAACACACATCACACAACACACGTCACACAAACACACGTCACACATCACACAAACACACATCACACAAACACACATCACACAAACACACGTCACACATCACAAACACACATCACACAAACACACATCACACATCACACAAACACACGTCACACATCACACAAACACATCACACAAACACACATCACACATCACATCACACAAACACAGTCACCATCACACAAACACACGTCACACATCACACAAACACACGTCACACAAACACACGTCACATCACACAAACACACATCACACATCACACAAACACACGTCACACAACACACGTCACACAAACACACATCACACAAACACACATACACACATCACACAAACACACATCACACAAACACACATCACACATCACACAAACACATCACACAACACACATCACACAAACACACATCACACAAACACACGTCATACAAACACACGTCACACATCACACAAACACACATCACACAAACACACATCACACATCACACATCACACAAACACACGTCACAAACACACGTCACACATCACACAAACACACATCACAAACACACATCACACAAACACACGTCACACATCACACAAACACACATCACACAACACACGTCACACATCACACAAACACACACACACAAACACACGTCACACATCACAAAACACACATCACACAAACACACATCACACAAACACACGTCACACATCACACAAACACACATAACACAAACACACATCACACATCACACAAACACACGTCACACAAACACACGTCACACATCACACAAACACACATCACACAAACACACATCACACAAACACACGCA
>VTFQ01000013.1:45870402-45932902 GCA_036281575.1 Ancherythroculter nigrocauda
GTGAACTCAGGTTTATATTACATCATGGGGACATTTGGTCCCCACAATGTAATATAAACAAAAGCACACACTCACTCACACACACTCACACACACTCACACTCATACACTCACTCACTCACACACACTCACACACTCACACTCACACACTCACACTCACACACTCACACTCATTCACTCACACACTCACACTCACACACTCACACTCACACACTCACACTCACACTCACACTCACACACTCACACTCATACACTCACACTCACACTCACTCATTCACTCACACACACTCACACACACTCACACTCATACACTCACTCACTCACTCACACTCACACACTCACACTCACACACTCACTCACACTCACACACTCACACACTCACACTCATACACTCACACACTCACTCACACACACTCACTCACACATGTTTGTTTTTGTGAATTGTGGGGACTTTCCATAGACTTCAATGCATTTTACACTGAACAAACTGTACATTCTATCCCCCTACCCTGCCCCTACCCCTAAACCTAACCCTCACAGGAAACTGTGCAAACTTTTACTTTTTCACAAAAACTCATTCTATATGATTTATAAACCCATTTACATTGTGGGGACCGCTGGCTGGTCCCCACGATGTAGGTGAACTCAGGTTTATATTACATCATGGGGACATTTGGTCCCCACAATGTAATATAAACAAAAGCACACTCACACACTCACACTCATACACTTACACACTCACACACACTCACACTCACTCACTCACTCACTCACTCACACTCACACACTCACACACTCACACTCACTCACTCACTCACACTCACACACTCACACTCACTCACACACACTCACACACTCAGACTCACACACTCACACACTCACACTCACACTCACTCACTCACTCACTCACACAATCACACTCACTCACTCACACTCACTCACACTCACACACTCATTCACTTATTCACTCACACACTCACACTCATACACTCACACTCATTCACTCACTCACACACTCACTCACTCACTCACTCACACTCAAACACTCACACTCACACACTCATTCACTCACACACACTCAAACACTCACACTCATTCACTCACACACTCACACTCATTCACTCACTCACACTCACACACTCACACTCATACACTCACACTCACTCTCACACACTCACACTCATACACTCACACTCATACACTCACACTCACACACTCATTCACTCACACACTCACACACTCACACACTCACACTCAAACACTCACACTCACACACACACCACACTCACACTCATTCACTCACACTCATTCACTCACACACTCACACTCATTCACTCACACACACACTCACACTCATTCACTCACTCACTCACACTCATTCACTCACACACTCACACTCATTCACTCACACACTCACACTCATTCACTCACACACTCACACTCATTCACTCACTCACACACTCACACTCATTCACTCACACTCACACTCACACACACACTCACTCACTCACACTCAAACACTCACACTCATTCACTCACACTCATTCACTCACACTCATACACTCACACTCATACACTCACACTCATTCACTCACACACTCACACTCATACACTCACACTCATTCACTCACACACTCACACTCATTCACTCACACTCAAACACTCACACTCACACACTCATTCACTCACACACTCACTCACTCACACTCACACTCATTCACTCACACACACTGAAACACTCACACTCACACTCATTCACTCACACACACACTCACACTCCTACACTCATACACTCACACTCATACACTCACACTCATTCACTCACTCACACTCACACTCACACACTCACACTCACACTCATACACTCACACTCATACACTCACTCACACTCACACACTCACACTCACACACTCATACACTCACACTCATTCACTCACACACTCACACACACACTCACACTCATACACTCACACTCATTCACTCACTCACACTCACACTCACACACTCACACACACTCATTCACTCACTCACTCACTCACCACTCACACACACCACACACCACACCACACTCACCACGCACACCATACACTCACACTCATTCACTCACGCACACTCACACTCACACACTCACACTCACTCATTCACTCACTCACACTCACACACTCACACTCACACTCACTCACTCACACTCACACTCACACTCACACTCACTCACTCACTCACTCACTCACACTCACTCACACTCCACCCCTGGGAGTCAGCCGACATTGGCTTAATGTAGCACCATCTTGTATATGTTACATATTACCACGCTTGTTTGTACAGCTTATTTTTAACCACTTCCCTTTTTTATGTGCTTCTAATATGTAAAGCTGCTTTGAAACAATTACCAATTGTAAAAGCGCTATATAAATAAATTTGACTTGACTTGACTTGACTCACACTCACACTCACACACTCACACACACTCACACTCATTCACTCACACACACACACACACACACACACATGTTTGTTTTTGTGAATTGTGGGGACTTTCCATAGACTTCAATGCATTTTACACTGAACAAACTGTACATTCTATCCCCCTACCCCTGCCCCAACCCCTAAACCTACCCCTCACAGGAAACTGTGAAAACTTTTACTTTTTCACAAAACTCATTCTATATGATTTATAAACCCATTTACATTGTGGGGACCGCTGGCTGGTCCCCACGATGTAGGTGAACTCAGGTTATATTACATCATGGGGACATTTGGTCCCCAATGTAATATAAACAAAAGCACACACACACACACACACACACACACTCACTCATACACTCACACTCATTCACTCACACACTCACACACACACACATGTTTGTTTTTGTGAATTGTGGGGACTTTCCATAGACTTCAATGCATTTTACACTGAACAAACTGTACATTCTATCCCCCTACCCTGCCCTACCCCTAAACCTAACCCTCACAGGAAACTGTGCAAACTTTTACTTTTTCACAAAAACTCATTCTATATGATTTATAAACCCATTTACATTGTGGGGACCGCTGGCTGGTCCCCACGATGTAGGTGAACTCAGGTTTATATTACATCATGGGGACATTTGGTCCCCACAATGTAATATAAACAAAAGCACACACTCACACTCACACTCACACACTCAAACTCATTCACTCACTCACACTCACACACTCACTTACTCACACTCACACACTCACACACTCACACACTCACACACACACTCACACTCATACACTCACACTCATTCACTCACACTCATTCACTCACACTCATTCACTCACACACTCACACTCATTCACTCACACTCATACACTCACACTCATACACTCACACTCATACACTCACACTCATACACTCACACTCATACACTCACACTCATACACTCACACTCACACTCACACTCATTCACTCACACACTCACACACTCACTCACTCACTCACACTCACACTCATTCACTCACACACACTCACTCACTCACACTCACACTCACACTCATTCACTCACACACTCACACTCATTCACTCACACTCATTCACTCACACACTCACACACTCACTCACTCACACTCACACTCATTCACTCACACACTCATTCACTCACACACTCACACTCATACTCATTCACTCACACAGTCACTCACTCACACTCACACACTCACTCACTCACACTCACACACTCACACTCATTCACTCACACACTCACACTCACACATGTTTGTTTTTGTGAATTGTGGGGACTTTCCATAGACTTCAATGCATTTTACACTGAACAAACTGTACATTCTATCCCCCTACCCTGCCCCTACCCCTAAACCTAACCCTCACAGGAAACTGTGCAAACTTTTACTTTTTCACAAAAACTCATTCTATATGATTTATAAACCCATTTACATTGTGGGGACCGCTGGCTGGTCCCCACGATGTAGGTGAACTCAGGTTTATATTACATCATGGGGACATTTGGTCCCCACAATGTAATATAAACAAAAGCACACTCATTCACTCACACACTCACTCACTCACACTCACACTCATTCACTCACACACTCACACACACTCACTCACTCACTCACTCACACACTCACACTCACTCACACTCACACACTTACTCACACACACACTCACTCACACACTCATTCACTCACACACTCACACTCGTTCACTCACACTCACACTCACACTCATTCACTCACACACTCACACTCATTCACTCACACACTCACTCACTCACACTCACACTCACACTCATTCACTCACACACTCATTCACTCACACACACTCACTCACACACACACTCACACTCACTCACACTCACACACTCACTCACACACACACTCACTCACTCACACACTCACATACACACACACACACACACACACATTATTATTGTTATTGTAAAGCCATATTGCTATATAATCCCAAAGTTTTGGCCAAATGGTGCAGTTGTAACTCATATCATGAAGTGATATTCTGATTATACGCGAGCGACTCTTCAGACGTCTCACCGTTTGGACGTGGTTTTAATGATGTCCGACACCGTCTGCATGTAGTCAGTGGCCAAAACCACAATCTCCTCATCCTCGGAGAAATGATCATTGAATATCCGGTCCAGCAGACGCTTCCAGTGGAACTGCAGAGAAACAGATGACAATGTTTATCCTTTCAGAGAAACAAAAGCCAGTAAACCTCGAGCGCGTGCCGTCTGCCCTTCGCTTATTGATTTATGCTTCATTTAGGGATCATGTCCTGTGTTTTAAACAGTGGATCTGTGCTGCCAAAAATGGATCGGCCCGTAGATCCAGCAGCTTTTTAATTTCTCAGTGAAGCGGAAGGTCATCAAGGCCATTATTCTTACAAAGCCGGAGAACTGCAGGATCTTCAGGAACATTCATATGTTTTACTTTCTTTTTGCTTGTGAACCCTCTAGCTAGTGCATGAAAAACTGCTCATGATGAACTCACGCTCGGAGCCATTTTCTGCAGCTGGCTCAGTGTTATTCGGTTGTACATGCTGCTCATGTCTTTTCTTTGCTCGTCATATTCAGACACTGTGATCTATGGGAAAAAATAGAAAGAAAGAATGTTAAATCACATGCAGTAAGACACCAACATGCTCGTTCACGCATTTACCACAGTTCAGAATCATTTCAGTTTAGTGATTCAGTTCATTCAAGTGATTCATTTGAATAAACAGGTGCAAATACTCAGTTTAAAAGATATTTACTTGGCGAAAGAATGATTAGCTGCAAACACAACACACTCAGGCGATACATACGTTTGCTAGTTTCGTCTCCAGATCCAGAATCTCTCGAGACTTCAGCGTGGCGTTTTGAGCTCCCAGCATGCTCAGCAATCGCTCCATCAGTGCCTTATAGGACGCCAGAATCTGACATCATCGGGACAAAAACAAACATCTCATATTAAACTACTCATGCTCAATCTCATGATTTCATTTGGTTAATTTCATACACAAAGGGAGCATTAATAAACCATGCTTTAAGGTTTTTTTAGTTGAATTTCATGTTTTTGTCTCTGATGATAACAAAAAAAATATATAGCTACATTATTTTTAGTGCTGTCAACCGATTAATCGTGATTAATTGCATCCAAAATAAATGTTTATATGTGTGTGTACTATGTATATTTATTATGTATATAAAAATACATACACATGCATGTATATATTTAACAAAAATATATTTATATATAAAATATATATATATATATAATATATATATATATATATATATATATATATGCACAAAAAATATTTCTTAAATATACACATGTATGTGTGTGTATTATATACATAATATATACATAGTACACACACATATAAACATTTATTTTGGATCGCGATTAATCATTTGACAGCAGTAATTATTTTTAATTTTTAAAATAAAGTATTTAAAAATTTATAAAAACTATATATACATATTTTAGAAACTAATAAAACTTAACTAAAATTAAAATACAACAAAAACTAACAAAACTAATTAAAAATATTAATAAAAACCATAATAGTATCTTTATGATACTAAAATAACACTGACTGTTATTTTTTATTTTAACAAAAAAATAGATATATTACTATATATTATTAACTAAATAGTTAAAGATACATGAAAAGTAAAACTCCAAAAGTTATTTTGTGACACTTTACAATATGGTTTCATTTCATAACATTAGATTAATAAATACTGTAACAAATATATTGCTCGTTGTTAGTTAATGCATTAACTAATTCTAATTAATGGGAAATTATTGTAAAGTGTTACCTTTTTTTAATAATTTTTTTAATGAAACGCTTGTATTTGTAATTGGTTGTTACTTATCTGGATGTCTTGTTAAATATGTCTATTTTTCGTGTTGACATTAAAAAAATTAAATTAAATTTAATTAAAAAAATCGGACATATTTTTGCCTGAGTGACAAATAATAAAAACCAGGTTTTATTTCACCATAATATTAAGAAATGATGAGCTGGACATGTTTATTCTGAGGTTCCTCATATTTGTATCGATCTCTCAGTGGGATTTCGAGGTTTGTCACTTCAAATTTGTAGCTGTATTGTAGTAAAAGTCTGATGTCATCGGAGCGTGACAGAGGCACTGCTGTGACCTCATTATTAATGGACACGAGCTCATCTGTGACATCATCACCAGCTGTGACACGATCAATTAGACATGTGAGCTCACAGCGAGAAACGGGCGGAGCGACAGATGGCGGTCGGACAGACAGACAGACAGATGGAGAGACAAAAGAGCATATGGAGAGATGGAGAGACGTTTCACCTTCACACTGTCTTCATCCTGTCCCAGATACAGAGTCCGTTCCGGCAGAGTCAGACCCTCCTGATCGATCTACAACCACACACTAGTTGAAGAAACTTTGAAACAGGAATGACACAATATAACATTATAACGCTCACTCACCCGTATGGCGTTGCGCGACGAGTTTTTATCGTCTACGCTGACGGTGAGAGAGAAGAACACAGATGTGCTGTACACTCCCTGCGTCTTGTACAGCATCTCGTTAAAATCCGGCCTCACGGGGGCGGAGCTACTGTCCCACCCCGCCCCTCCGGGAGGAGCTCCGGACAGGTCCCACCCACCACAGCTGTCAATCACCTCAGTCATAGGCCCCGCCCCCAGACGGTCGATTTCCTTCATGTTGACACACGAGCGGTAGAATTCCTTCACCTGTGGGTGAAAGTAATAAGAGATTTTATGCATAATTTATTCCCAATCTTTCCCTGGTGAAATCAGGAAATACAAACACCTTTCTCTCGGCGCTGTTCGGCTCGTTCCTCTGGATCGGCGCCTGTAGGAGGCGCTGCAGCTTCTCCTGGTTCAGTTCCCCGATGGCGGTGATGATTCCGTAGCTCAGTTTGTCGTCCGGGATCCCGTGTCGGCGGAGCCATCCTCCGCACGCGAAGCTGTAGAAGTCGTGACAGGGCTGGACGCTCGGGTCGATGTTCCCCTGGACGAAACGGGCCGCCCGGAGCAGCGAGCGCCGCTTGACGCAGTCCTGCCTGCACTGCGAATCCTGCGCTTCCAACGACAGAAACTTCAGCGCCAACATGCATCCGAGAATCACGCACATTCCCGCCGCGAACACCAGCGCCGAGAGCAGGCAGATTTCACGCCGGCTCCAGCGGGCTGGAGTCCCGCCCCCGGGGCCGGCCCCGCCCACGCATTTGTCCCGCCCGCTCCGGCCTCGGCTGCCGCGGTCCAGAGATCCGCCCAGATGCAAACTCATGCCGTTGCTCAGCGTGCTGCTGCTGTAGCGGCTCCCGTACTTGATCTCCTGGAAGTCGTCGTAATGCGCCGTGAGGGAGTACGTCTTCTCCATGCCGACCGGCGTCTGCGCCCTGGACTTGTTGGGGAAAGTGTTGAACATGAGGTCACGAGAGCGGAAGGGAAGGATCTGGGATCAAAGTAAGGTCATGACCTTTGACCCTTTCAACTCTGAGGTCAATCTGTATCCAGAGGCTTTTTCGGTGCTGTCCGTCAGCCGCTTTCTGTTGTGAGAGAGATGCAATTATTGCGTTTATAAAAGGGTTTCTCTGTATGTGTGTTTCTGCATGACACAAACACCGGACTGACCAATCAGCATTCAAAACCACGACTATCCGTTTTGTAATTCCTGATTAAAAAGCTTGATTAAAAACGGATCAGTCTTTTATGACAAGCTCCAGGTTCTTCGTTTTTTATTCCGCTTCTAATGCGCCTTTCCTAAAGTTGTTTAGATTGATTTCAGACACTCGACCATCAGAGAAACACTGGCCAATGACTCAAAGGACTGGATCGATCCGAGAGAGAGAGAGAGAGACTCCGGGGAGCAGCGATTGATGGATGGAGAGAGGTGGAGAGTTGATGTGACTTGAGTGGGTAAGGAGAGAGTGAGGCTTAGACACATTCAAACAGGTCCTCACACACACACACACACACACACACACTCGCTACCCATCAACCACACGCCGGTAAACTGCGTCAAGCCTGCCAGACAAAGCTCACCTCCTGCAGAGCAACAAACCTGCTACTGGCTAATGGAGCACAACACACACACACACACACACACACACACACACACAGGTTTGTTTTGCTATCTTAGTGAGGACATTGCATAGACTTCCACTGATTTTATATCAGGTCAATGATATTTTCTCTCCCCCTACACTAACCCTACCCATCACAGTAATCCCTGTATCTGTTCACACTCACAAAACTACATAAATATATAAATGCATATAATTCTAGCAAGGCAAGCTTGATTTCATGCATCAATGTATTCTGAAATGTGTCAGACATTGAAATAAAAAATAGATATTAGATGAAAACTTAAAGGGATAGTTCACCCAAATATAAAAATCATCCCATGATTTACTCACCCTCAAGACATCCTAGATGACTTTGTTCTTTCTGATGAACTCAATCTGAGATATATTAAAAAAATATCCTGGCTCTTCCAAGCGAGAAGAAAGCCCAAAACAACACATCCATCCATCATAAATATAATCCATACGGCTCCAGTAGGAGTAAAGAGGAAGAAAAGACTCGGCTTGAACTGAGGCACTACGGTGATCTGTCACGCCACATTTCAGAGCGTCAAAACGCCATTTATTGTTTGGATTTTGTGATAAAATAAACAAAATTTGAGAGCTGAGACTTAGTTTGAGAAAATGTATCATTATAGAAAATAATGTTTCTTGATCATCAAATCATCATATCAGAATGATTTCTGAAGGATCATGTGACACTGAAGACTGGAGTAATGATGCTGAAAATTCAGAGGAATAAATTACACTTTACTATATATTCACATAGAAAACAGCTGATTTACACTGGAATAATATTTCACTGTTTTACTGTATTTTTGATCAAGCCTTAGAATGCATATGCAGTTGTGTTAAATGTGTTTCTATCTCAAATCTTTCTCTCAGGTTCACACACACACACACACTTCCTGTCTGAGTTTTAGGGTGAATATATGAGTGTATGAGTGCGTGTGGCTTCAGGGCAATTTATGAAAATTGATCCTGGATCCATCCGGAGGGAAAGTTCAGGGCTGATGTTTTTACCAGCCGTTTCAACATCCCACCGTCTGAGAGTGTGTGTGTGTGTGTGTGTGTGTGTTTAAGGAGTTGAGCATGTGGACTACAAAAGTGAGCTGATGAAAATCGTGTGTGTGTAGGTGTGTGTGTGTGTGTGTGTGTGTGTGCTTTTGTTTATATTACATTGTGGGGACCAAATGTCCCCATGATGTAATATAAACCTGAGTTCACCTACATCGTGGGGACCAGCCAGCGGTCCCCACAATGTAAATGGGTTTATAAATCATATAGAATGAGTTTTTGTGAAAAAGTAAAAGTTTGCACAGTTTCCTGTGAGGGTTAGGTTTAGGGGTAGGGGCAGGGTAGGGGGATAGAATGTACAGTTTGTTCAGTGTAAAATGCATTGAAGTCTATGGAAAGTCCCCACAATTCACAAAAACAAACATGTGTGTGTGTGTGTGTGTGTGTGTGTGTGTGTGTGTGTGTGTGTGAATAGAGACAAAAGCAAATGACAGAGCGTTTGCATTCATTAAATCAGTTATTGTGTGTGTGCATCTACATTTCTGAGTTAATTCACCCTGTCACCTCTCATCTGTTTCACTGGACACACACACACACACACACTCAGGGAAACTCAGTAAGTGGATTGAAGACACACACACACACACACCTGATGTCTATGGAGGTGTTTCTCTGGAAAATGTCAGTCTCCATTCAAACCATCATTCATCAGATGTGTCTCACTCTTTTCCTGTCTTTCAAACGCAGCTCTCTCTCTCTCTCTCACACACACACACACACACACACACACACACAATTTCAACCTGTTTTACAAAACAGAGTTCTGACTTTAAAGCCGTTGTAAACGCAGATAAACGCACCTGTTCTGTATTCATGCAGCATCCTGCAGTTATTACTCGAAAGAACAATGAACTATAGAAAATGTCAGATTACTATTAAAAAATGCATCTTTATTGAACATTGGTCTCATTTATCATATTGCTGCTGACATCATTTTAAAGTTTTACCGGTCGTCCAGTGTGGGTTTGCGCAGTTTTACGTTTCACAGGCCGATTCTTCATCGTGTGAACGAGATTAAACAGAGCAATTTAATATTCTGAATCTGATTTTATTCTGAAATCTGTTTTCATTTACATTTTGTTTTGTGTTTTTGTCATTATTAGTTTTAGGGCTTTTTTATTTTTTATTTAATTTCAGTTAATGTTTAATTTATTTCTAGTTATAAAAATGCTTTTTATGATTTTAGTTTTAGTTAATTATAATATCCCTGGTTTACTGCTTCTCAACAGTGTCTCAATATGAATTTAGATGTCTGATTAAAATTCAGCGATCTCAAACATTTCTCATCAAATCCGAAACGATCCATAACGAGTTTTTATTTCTCTTGTGCAATTATAGAAGAAACGAAGCTGATACTTAAAACAAAAACTGAGACCTGCATGAGAAATGAAAGAGCAAAGAAATTAAATTGTTCACTCTCTCTCTCACACTCACACACACACAAACACACACACACACACACACACACACAGATGAGTAGTGGTGTGTGTTATGGATTAGATCTCTTAGGGTCTGATGAATGATAATGACAGCACTTATGTCTTGAATACAGAACACACACACACACACACACACACACTTTAATGCACTATAAATAAAAACCAGACCAAACTTTGTTCACTCGGACTCTACCGTGATATATTCGGTGTTTATTATTAACATTCGTATTGTGTTGCTCTAATAGATTTATTCAGCTCTGCCGGGACTCTGAGGGCTCTGAGGTCCGTCTTATCTGGGCCGGACAGAACAGCAGCGGCCGGCGAGTCTCTCTCTCACGGGTCTGTCTGAACATGTTCCTCACACACTCTCCAGCAGAACAAGCTCACACACACCTCCTCCAGAGGCTTCCAGTTACACAGCCATTGTATTTAAAACAAGGTAATTATAATTACTGCGCCCAAACCATGACCCACACACACACACACACACACACACTCTTTTGTGGTCATTTTGTGGCGCCAGACGCAGGGACAGTAACTCAATTATGCAGAAAGCTTTTGCTCCACTAGTAAATCACTGAACTACCAGTCGTCAAATAAATTAATAAAACACACACACACACACACACACACACGTTACACAATTCAAGCGAAGCTCAGAAACTATGCAAAACACACAAATACAAGATCACCTGTCAGAAAACACTGTTTCTGGACACTGTACCGTGGTATTCTTTGGTAATCATACAATATCTGCTGAATATCAAAGCATCACTGTAAACACTGTTTATATCTCTATGAAGAGTTATTTCTGCATCCTGAAGATGACTTTCACTGGTGTGAACTAATATATTCAGTTTATTAATCATATTTTGACTCGTGGAGCACATTTTTAGTTTTCCTGACTAATCATTTTTACAGTATAGCCTATACCATGGTACAGTTTTGTATATGAACACATGCATGCACATGCATTAAAAATGCAACATAAACTGTTTTTTTGTCATCGTAACACACACAATTCAACTTTGGCACATTAAACTCGTTAAAGCAACACCTTCACCTGTCATAAGTATGGTACTTTGAAATACCACGGTATATATCAAGGTTTATATTACAGTCTGATGTCATCACTGGTACCATCACAGTACTTTGTTAGCAATAAAATGACATATCAGCATTTTCACTCTCTCTCTCTCACACACACACACCTCTGAGAAGACGGACCTGAGAGACATTTCAGCACACACACACACACTCTCACACACACGTCGCTGAAGTCTGTCCGTGATCTGGAGCTGCTGCTGAGGAGAATTCGGAGAGATCTGAGGAGATTCACTCACCTGGCGAGCAGAGAGAGTGTGCGCGAAAAGTCCCGGAGACGCGGAGAGAATCACAGAGCGACAGGCGCGTGTTCCACCACAGAAGAGTGTGTGTGTGTGCGCGCGCCCGTGTGCGTGTGAGTGTGTGAGAGAGAAAGAGAGCAGTTCTGAAATGACAGAGCGCGGAATCGCACTGGTCTCTCCACCGCGCGCTGAGGGTTTGGACACGCTGAGTGCGCGCGCGCGCGCACGCTCTTGAGTGTTCGGTGTGTGCGCCAGCTCGTAATATGTGAGTGTGTTGCTGCTGTTGTTGTTTTGTTTGTTTTTTGAAGTTGTTTTATGCTCGGGGTCCCTCGAGTTAAATATGTTCTCATTATGCAAATGAGCTTCCCCATCTCGTATAGCCTAATTAACTCGTATAGTTATTTTAACTCGTGTACCGAACAGTGTCCCGTCGCATAGACTGTCTTTGCTCAGAGTTTTATTATAACTCATTTAACTCATTAATCATCATCATAATAATGAGCACAGAGAGATTCAACCACACCTCGAGCACTTCTCTGTGCGCGCGCGTGTTTCGCAATAGATTTGTCCTTTAAAAACTCGTTTTGTTGAAAACATATTTATGCTTTTGTAAACTTTTTTTTCTTTTAGGGATTTTAGGTGTGATATCAATTATACTTATTTAGATTAAAGCATTGGAATTTGGTTTAATCTGCAATGAAAAATACCCTGAGAGGGTATGAGTGCTTAACTATATACTCTAAATGCTGGGTTAAAAACAACCCAAGTTGGGTTGAAAATGGACAGTTTTATTTAACTCAACTATTGTTTAAAAATGACTATATGTCTGGCTTAAAATGAACCCAAAATATGTTGGAAATTAAAAATCAGACACATAACTACTAGAGGCAACAATAATAATCAAAAGGTGAACATTTATTAATAAGCAATTTAATAAATGTTTATTGTTTAATTATAATTCATTAATCTTATTAATAAATGTTCATTTCCAACATATTTTAAGCAAAAAAATACAGTATTTTTTTTTTTTTACAGTAATAGTTGAGTTAAATAAAACTACCCAGCAGGTTGAGCAAACATTTAACCCAATCACTGGGATAAAACAACCTAATCGCTGGGCTAAAACAACCCAATCACTGAGCTAAAACAATCCATTCACTGGGCTAAAACAACCCAGTCGCTGGGTTAAAACAACCCAATCACTGGGCTAAAACAACCTGTTCGCTGGGCTAAAACAACCCGTTCGCTAGGTTAAAACAACCCAATCGCTTGGCTAAAACAACCCAATCACTGAGCTAAAACAACCCAGTCTCTGGGTTAAAACAACCCAATCTCTAGGTTAAAACAACGCGTTCGCTGGGCTAAAACAACCCATTCGCTGGGCTAAAACAACCCATTCGCTGGGTTAAAACAACCCAATCTCTGGGTTAAAACAACCCGTTCGCTGGGCTAAAACAACCCATTCGCTGGGTTAAAACAACCCAGTCTCTGGGTTAAAACAACCCGTTCGCTGTGCTAAAACAACTCGTTCGCTGGGTTAAAACAACCCAGTCTCTGGGTTAAAACAACCCAATCTCTGGGCTAAAACAACCCGATCGCTGGGCTAAACAACCCATTCGCTGGGCTAAAACAACCCATTTGCTGGGATAAAACAACTCATTCGCTGGGTTAAAACAACCCAATCATTGGGCTAAAAAACCCATTCACTGGGCTAGAACAACTCATTCGCTGGGCTAAAACAATCCAATCGTTGGGCTAAAAAACCCGTTCGCTGGGTTACAACAACCCAATCACTGGGTTAAAACAACCCATTCGCTGGGTTAAAACAACCCAGTCTCTGGGTTAAAACAACCCGTTCGCTGGGCTAAAACAACCCATTTGCTGGGCTAAAACAACCCATTTGCTGGGTTAAAACAACTCATTCGCTGGGTTAAAACAACCCAATCACTGGGCTAAAACAACCCATTCGCTGGGCTAAAACAACTCATTCGCTGGGCTAAAACAATCCAATCGCTGGGCTAAAACAACCCATTCGCTGGGCTAAAACAACCCGTTCGCTGGGTTACAACAACCCAATCACTGGGTTAAAACAACCCGTTCGCGGGTTAAAACAACCCATTCGCTGGGTTAAAACAACTCATTCGCTGGGTTAAAACAACCCAATCACTGGGCTAAAACAACCCATTCGCTGGGCTAAAACAACTCATTCGCTGGGTTAAAACAACCCAATCATTGGGCTAAAACAACCCATTCACTGGGCTAGAACAACTCATTCGCTGGGCTAAAACAATCCAATCGCTGGGCTAAAACAACCCGTTCGCTGGGTTACAACAACCCAATCACTGGGTTAAAACAACCCGTTCGCTGGGTTAAAACAACCCAGTCTCTGGGTTAAAACAACCCGTTCGCTGGGCTAACAACCCATTTGCTGGGTTAAAACAACTCATTCGGGGTTAAAACAACCCAATCACTGGGCTAAAACAACCCATTCGCTGGGCTAAAACAACTCATTCGCTGGGCTAAAACAATCCAATCGCTGGGCTAAAAACAACCCAATTGCTTGGCTAGAACAACCCAATCACTGAGCTAAAACAACCCCTTCACTGGGCTAAAACAATCCATTCCCTGGGCTAAAACAACCCATTTGCTGGGTTAAACAACTCATTCGCTGGGTTAAAACAACCCAATCATTGGGCTAAAACAACCCATTCGCTGGGCTAGAACAACTCATTCGCTGGGCTAAAACAATCCAATCACTGGGCTAAAACAACCCGTTCGCTGGGTTACAACAACCCAATCACTGGGTTAAAACAACCCGTTCGCTGGGCTAAAACAACCCATTTGCTGGGCTAAAACAACCCATTTGCTGGGTTAAAACAACCCAGTCTCTGGGTTAAAACAACCCAATTGCTTGGCTAGAACAACCCAATCACTGAGCTAAAACAACCCTTCGCTGGGCTAAAACAATCCATTCCCTGGGCTAAACAACCCAATCTCTGGGTTAAAACAACCCATTCGCTGGGCTAAAACAACCATTCACTGGGCTAAAACAACGCATTCGCTGGGCTAAAACAATCCAATCGTGGGTTAAAACAACCCATTCGCTGGGTTAAAACAACCCAATCACTGGGCTAAAACAACCATTCGCTGGGCTAAAACAATCATTCGCTGGGCTAAAACAACATTCGCTGGGTTAAAACAATCCAATCCCTGGGCTAAAACAACCCAATCTCGGGCCACAACAACCTGATCGCTGGGCTAAAACAACCCATTTGCTGGGTTAAAACAACCCAATCCCTGGGATAAAACAACCCAATCTCTGGGCTACAACAACCTGATCGCTGGGCTAAAACAACCCATTTGCTGGGTTAAAACAACCCATTCGCTGGGTTAAAACAACCCAATCACTGGGCTAAAACAACCCATTCGCTGGGCTAAAACAACCCAGTCGCTGGGTTAAAACAACCCAATCACTGGGCTAAAACAACCTGTTCGCTGGGCTAAAACAACCCGTTCGCTAGGTTAAAACAACCCAATCGCTTGGCTAAAACAACCCAATCACTGAGCTAAAACAACCCAGTCTCTGGGTTAAAACAACCCAATCTCTAGGTTAAAACAACGCGTTCGCTGGGCTAAAACAACCCATTCGCTGGGCTAAAACAACCCGTTCGCTGGGCTAAAACAACCCAATCTCTGGGTTAAAACAACCCGTTCGCTGGGCTAAAACAACCCATTCGCTGGGTTAAAACAACCCAGTCTCTGGGTTAAAACAACCCGTTCGCTGTGCTAAAACAACTCGTTCGCTGGGTTAAAACAACCCAGTCTCTGGGTTAAAACAACCCAATCTCTGGGCTAAAACAACCCGATCGCTGGGCTAAACAACCCATTCGCTGGGCTAAAACAACCCATTTGCTGGGATAAAACAACTCATTCGCTGGGTTAAAACAACCCAATCTCTGGGTTAAAACAACCCGTTCGCTGGGCTAAAACAACCCATTCGCTGGGTTAAAACAACCCAGTCTCTGGGTTAAAACAACCCGTTCGCTGTGCTAAAACAACTCGTTCGCTGGGTTAAAACAACCCAGTCTCTGGGTTAAAACAACCCATTCACTGGGCTAGAACAACCCGTTCGCTGGGTTACAACAACCCAATCACTGGGTTAAAACAACCCATTCGCTGGGTTAAAACAACCCAGTCTCTGGGTTAAAACAACCCGTTCGCTGGGCTAAAACAACCCATTTGCTGGGCTAAAACAACCCATTTGCTGGGTTAAAACAACTCATTCGGGGTTAAAACAACCCAATCCGGCTAAACAACCCATTCGCTGGGCTAAAACAACTCATTCGCTGGGCTAAAACAATCCAATCGCTGGGCTAAAACAACCCATTCGCTGGGCTAAACAACCCCGTTCGGGGTTACAACAACCCAATCACTGGGTTAAAACAACCCGTTCGCTGGGTAAAACAACCCATTCGCTGGGTTAAAACAACTCATTCGCTGGGTTAAAACAACCCAATCACTGGGCTAAAACAACCCATTCGCTGGGCTAAAACAACTCATTCGCTGGGTTAAAACAACCATCATTGGGCTAAAACAACCCATTCACTGGGCTAGAACAACTCATTCGCTGGGCTAAAACAATCCAATCGCTGGGCTAAAACAACCCGTTCGCTGGGTTACAACAACCCACACTGGGTTAAAACAACCCGTTCGCTGGGTTAAAACAACCCAGTCTCTGGGTTAAAACAACCCGTTCGCTGGGCTAAAACAACCCATTTGCTGGGTTAAAACAACTCATTCGCTGGGTTAAAACAACCCAATCACTGGGCTAAAACAACCCATTCGCTGGGCTAAAACAACTCATTCGCTGGGCTAAAACAATCCAATCGCTGGGCTAAAACAACCCAATTGCTTGGCTAGAACAACCCAATCACTGAGCTAAAACAACCCCTTCACTGGGCTAAAACAATCCATTCCCTGGGCTAAAACAACCCATTTGCTGGGTTAAAACAACTCATTCGCTGGGTTAAAACAACCCAATCATTGGGCTAAAAACCCATTCGCTGGGCTAGAACACTCATTCGCTGGGCTAAAACAATCCAATCACTGGGCTAAAACAACCCGTTCGCTGGGTTACAACAACCCAATCACTGGGTTAAAACAACCCGTTCGCTGGGTTAAAACAACCCAGTCTCTGGTTAAAACAACCCATTCGCTGGGCTAAAACAACCCATTTGCTGGGCTAAAACAACCCATTTGCTGGGTTAAAACAACCCAGTCTCTGGGTTAAAACAACCCAATTGCTTGGCTAGAACAACCCAATCACTGAGCTAAAAACCCCTTCGCTGGGCTAAAACAATCCATTCCCTGGGCTAAAACAACCCAATCTCTGGGTTAAAACAACCCATTCGCTGGGCTAAAAAACCCATTCACTGGGCTAAAACAACGCATTCGCTGGGCTAAAACAATCCAATCGCTGGGTTAAAACAACCCATTCGCTGGGTTAAAACAACCCAATCACTGGGCTAAAACAACCCATTCGCTGGGCTAAAACAACTCATTCGCTGGGCTAAAACAACTCATTCGCTGGGTTAAAACAATCCAATCCCTGGGCTAAAACAACCCAATCTCTGGGCCACACAACCTGATCGCTGGGCTAAAACAACCCATTTGCTGGGTTAAAACAACCCAATCCCTGGGATAAAACAACCCAATCTCTGGGCTACAACAACCTGATCGCTGGGCTAAAACAACCCATTTGCTGGGTTAAAACAACCCATTCGCTGGGTTAAAACAACCCAATCACTGGGCTAAAACAACCCATTCGCTGGGCTAAAACAACTCATTCGCTGGGCTAAACAACTCATTCGCTGGGTTAAAACAATCCAATCCCTGGGCTAAAACAACCCAATCTCTGGGCTACAACAACCTGATCGCTGGGCTAAAACAACCCATTTGCTGGGTTAAAACAACCCGTTCGCTGGGTTAAAACAACCCAGTCTCTGGGTTAAAACAACCCGTTCGCTGGGCTAAAACAACCCATTTGCTGGGTTAAAACAACTCATTCGCTGGGTTAAAACAACCCAATCACTGGGCTAAAACAACCCATTCGCTGGGCTAAAACAACTCATTCGCTGGGCTAAAACAATCCAATCGCTGGGCTAAAACAACCCAATTGCTTGGCTAGAACAACCCAATCACTGAGCTAAAACAACCCCTTCACTGGGCTAAAACAATCCATTCCCTGGGCTAAAACAACTCATTCGCTGGGTTAAAACAACCCAATCATTGGGCTAAAACAACCGGATCGCTGGGCTAAAACAACCCATTTGCTGGGTTGAAACAACCCATTTGCTGGGCTAAAACAACCCATTCGCTGGGCTAAAACAACTCATTCGCTGGGCTAAAACAACTCATTTGCTGGGTTAAAACAATCCAATCCCTGGGCTAAAACAACCCAATCTCTGGGCTACAACAACCTGATCGCTGGGCTAAAACAACCCATTTGCTGGGTTAAAACAACCCATTTGCTGGGTTAAAACAACCCATTCGCTGGGTTAAACCAACCCAATCACTGGGCTAAAACAACTCATTCGCTGGGTTAAAACAACTCATTCGCTGGGTTAAAACAACCCATTCGCTGGGTTACAACAACCCAATCACTGGGCTAAACAACCCAATCTCTGGGCTACAACAACCCGTTCGCTGGGCTAAAACAACCCATTCGCTGGGCTAAAACAACTCATTCGCTGGGTTAAAACAACTCATTCGCTGGGTTAAAACAACTCATTCGCTGGGTTAAAACAACCCATTCGCTGGGTTAAAACAACCCAATCACTGGGCTAAACAACCCAATCTCTGGGCTACAACAACCTGATCGCTGGGCTAAAACAACCCATTCGCTGGGTTAAAACAACCCAATCACTGGGCTAAAACAACCCATTCGCTGGGCTAAAACAACTCATTCGCTGGGTTAAAACAACTCATTCGCTGGGTTAAAACAACCCATTTGATGGGTTTATCCATTGTCAGCCCAACTTGGGTTGTTTTTAACCCAGCATTCCAGTGTAGTTTGGGCAAATTTTATCTGCAGAAATAAGCTGAATCTGACAGAACCTCTCTAGTGAACATAATGCATAAAATAATGTGTTATTTCTTCTCTTTTAGGGTTTGGGTTAGTCTGATTATAGATTTATAAAAAAAAATTAAAAAAAACAGAAGTGTATGATATCATTGAGATTGATGAGTAAACCCGTGTGTGTTAAAACAACCCAATCCCTGGGATAAAACAACCCAATCTCTGGGCTACAACAACCTGATCGCTGGGCTAAAACAACCCATTTGCTGGGTTAAAACAACCCATTCGCTGGGTTAAAACAACCCAATCACTGGGCTAAAACAACCCATTCGCTGGGCTAAAACAACCCAATCACTGGGCTAAAACAACCCAATCTCTGGGCTACAACAACCCGTTCGCTGGGCTAAAACAACCCATTCGCTGGGCTAAAACAACTCATTCGCTGGGTTAAAACAACTCATTCGCTGGGTTAAAACAACTCATTCGCTGGGTTAAAACAACCCATTCGCTGGGTTAAAACAACCCAATCACTGGGCTAAAACAACCCAATCTCTGGGCTACAACAACCTGATCGCTGGGCTAAAACAACCCATTCGCTGGGTTAAAACAACCCAATCACTGGGCTAAAACAACCCATTCGCTTGGCTAAAACAACTCATTCGCTGGGTTAAAACAACTCATTCGCTGGGTTAAAACAACCCATTTGATGGGTTTATCCATTGTCAGCCCAACTTGGGTTGTTTTTAACCCAGCATTCCAGTGTAGTTTGGGCAAATTTTATCTGCAGAAATAAGCTGAATCTGACAGAACCTCTCTAGTGAACATAATGCATAAAATAATGTGTTATTTCTTCTCTTTTAGGGTTTGGGTTAGTCTGATTATAGATTTATAAAAAAAAATAAAAAAAAACAGAAGTGTATGATATCATTGAGATTGATGAGTAAACCCGTGTGTGTGTGTGTGTGTGTGTGTGTGTGTGTGTTGTAAATGTGATTAGTGGGAGTGGCTGTGGAGCGGACGCTGCACTCGTTGCGATTACCCCGTGTGGCGCGCGCACTGCATGTTAAGCGCCCGAGCAGAGGGGTGGATGAGGGTGGACCGCATGTGGCACATCCCTTTATCTGGATTTAATCACCCCACCAGAGAAACACACACACACACACACACACACACACACAAGCCAAACCCTGAAAAAAAGAGAAACAGAAGCAGCTGTGATTGTGTCCGATCCCTTAACATAATGTAAAAGACCTTCCTCTTCATGCATGCCAAAGAAATCTCACAAAACAGTGTGTGTTTGTGTGTGTCACTCCAGGGTGTGTATGACATTGGCTTGATTTGTAAGCACTGGTTGCTTTTCTGAGCTCCAAAACATAGTGATTGTGTTGAAGGGGTCATTGTGTGTGTGTGTGTGTGTGTGTGTGTGTGTGTGTGTGTGTAAGTGAAGTGGATGGAAATCAGGCACAAAAGCAGCAGTGGGACAGAATGTGACAGCTGTCTGCTGCTGCTGGTCAGAGGGGCGTGGCTCTATTAAAGAGGCGTGGCTTACTGCCAAAGAGAAAGTGACTTCAACTCTGTCACGCCTCATTAATATTCTGATGTCATTCCTCCAGCCCCTCCCCCTCTATACCCTAGAGATGAGAGTATGATATCATTCCATATGGATCTCCAGAGAAAAACGCAACCGGCCACTCGATCCATCACCCCTGAGTGCTCTCTCTCTCTCTCTCTCTCTCTCTTTTAGGCATCATTTGCGCGTTCCCAACTCGAAGGCTGTCCAGAATGTAAGAAGCCTTATTATGGATCCTATGGAAGCTTATTTCCAGAACTTTTTTTTTCATGCAATTCAGATTAAGATACCTTGTTTTGCACATTCTACACAAAAATGGCAAGAAATATTCTGAAAACAGCAAGCTCCACTCTGATTGGTTGGTTTCATGATGATTCAGGGTCTATATAAGTCTGACGCCTCTGTTAACGAACACTTAACGAGTCTCTACATTAATGCCACGTCAGTATGTGATGCTCTTATGAATCAGCACTGCATTGATTCTGTTATTATAAATGTGGAAATGCCGACCGTGAGCTCTGATTTCATGGGTTATTTCTACATTTCAGTGTAATGCAATAGACTAAACAAATTACTGTGATTATATATTAATACACATATGCATGTGTCAGATGTAGGTTGATAATAATGCCGTAGGAATGAGCTGGTTTGAATATTTAATATTTAATGTGAATAAAATATACAGTGAGGTCCAAACGTCTGGGATTGAAAATCTAATATAAACTTGGAAATAGAAAGAACAGAACAAAAAAAAGCTGTGAAGAAAAATATTTAAGAGTGCTCATTTTCTATATGACTATAATCAAATAAACGAGAGACATTGATCATGACTCTTTTCTTGCTTCCATTGAAGCTCAAACTGCAGAAGAAGCATTCACGATTATGTTGCAATTCAGTGTTGCCCTTAAATTGTTGTGCTAATAATGTAATTTGTGATGAAAAATTGTAGAGAAATGCAAACCGGCGGTCTCAGACTGTTCACAAACACACGAGTCTCTCTCGCTCTACAGTGTGAAAACAATTCCTCCCAGAATAAACAGATTTAAAGGGAAAGTCACCTGGCAAAGAGAGAATTTATCAGTCCAAACATTAAAGACATAGCCAATCTGGATATTGTGGTTTCATTCACTGTGGCCTAATACAAACTCCCTCATCTCACATCAGTACCCAAAACACAAGAAAAACATTAGCTTTAACTTTCTTGTCTAAAAAACATTATGGTTTTCACGTTTGTTTGTTTTTGAAATCCCCAGAAAACTTTTCAGTATAAAGCAGGAATGATTGACTAACACACTACAAACCCTCCATGCTCAAGGGGGCGCTAGTGTTTCCTTCAGATGTCTTATTAAACCAGGTGTGTTATTATTCAGGTAATTAAACTTACTTTAAGTTCCTCAGCAGGATTCTCTCCAAACTGTTGCTCTGAGATGACTGTAGTTGATCTGCAAGAGAGACCTGAAAACATGAGTTTGTGTTAAAGAGGTCACAAACTGGGTTATTGTTTTATAATGTTTCCTGAGGCGCACTTATAATGCTAGTATGATTTTTACATCAAAAATTGTCATAATTTAGAAATAAAAGGCATTTTTCCTTCCCTGATTTTATGCTCTGGTTTGAACGCTCTGTTTTAAGGGGCGTGTCTGTGTGAGACTTCAGTGTAAACGCCCACTGCTGTGATTGGCTGACATCTTTGCATATGAAATAGCCAAGCATTACTCTCTTGAAAAGTTTCAACACGTTTTTACTATATTTATTATATTGAGATCGTGGCATGAAAGGTTGCATTGATGATCATTGTAGTCGATCGCAGACATGTTGTTGAGCTCATGAAAGCAGTGATCTCGTCATTGAAACTCAGTTTCTGCACACTTAACGAATGCTTTCATCATAACTAACAGTGCAAACGTGATGAAACTAGAGATTTGTTGAATAAAACGTGAGTTTTGGCGCGAGTGCAGAACTCAGTCACTGATAAACTCTGTTTGATTGACAGCTCCAGCGATTGCAAAGGGAGCGTTTCTATATCTTGATCAATTTCTATATATAATTTAATCAGATTATTTTCATCCTACTAAGAGAATCAAGGTGAAGTTGAGCATTTAGTCGCTGGTTTGATTTACTGACACACAGACAAAGATCATGTGACTGTACATGAATCATTAATATCAGATCAGGCATTAGAATGAACACAGTTACTGACATGTTGTTGCATTACTGTCGAGTCCATATCGTAAAAGTCTGTTTGCGCCAAAATGCGATTGATTTACCAAAGAATCCACAGTGAAATGAACCGAATACAAATAAATAAAGCTCAACTGAGACATTCACATTGATGAAAATAAATAATCATATTCCTGCATTAGGATCCTTTGAAAGGTAATGTTATTTTAGTCCTGTATCGCTCTTCTCTCCTCATCTCACTGACACACCAGTGGGCGGGGCTAATGCTGCAAGTGGGCGTTGATTTCTTCAGTGGAGGCGGAGTTTCACCTATCTATGACAGGATCAGTCGTTCTCTGGGTCTGGTGTCAATAAAAGCTTTTATTGGACTAACAAGGAAGATTTCAGTTCTGAATCTTACAGGATATTCTTATAGTACGATGACCTCATATATATCAAAAGCTCAAGGAAAAGTTGATTTCTCAATTCATGACCCCTTTAATGTCTGTTGTAAGAAGAATATGCATTTATTTGAAATGGGTTATGAATTATATGGAATGCATTCTGAGAATTAAAAAAAAAATGCAACAATGTAACAAATCAAGCTTTCAATATACATTTGCATTCACACATAGAAAATCTGCATCTCTACTGTAGTTAAAATACAGCATAAAACCTTATTTGTTTTATTAATTACAGGCAAAATCATTGTGATGATTTTATAACCATTTGTTGCCATTGCTTCATGTTGAGTGAGGACAGATCATTTCTGTCTTCAGTGTTTGTTTGTGAGTTTCTTTGAGTTTTCCATGAAATGTTTGTGTGTGTGTGTGTTGTTAATCAAGAATCAGTGTGTATTTATGGATTGTGGGATCTGAGCCACACAAAACGGGACGGAAAGTTTCCAATTTAATTAAACAATACATTTCTTTGAGAGGCTTATACAAATCCACAGAAATAACTAATATTAGCAGGAGCGTTTATCCATTAGTTCAGCGTTACACAGGAGCGTGACAGACCCGCGGCGGCGTAATGACCTCGTGGTCAAGCACTGCATCTGGAACTGTGAAAGAAACCAAGTTAATGAGATCACACACAGAGACGAGAGAAAGAAATGAGAGAGAGATTCGATATTAACTACTTCATCTGGAGTCATTCAGACCCGGAGCTCCGCTCTCACTCTCAGAAGGGCAGTTCAACCCCAAAAACCAACATCAGTCATCATTCACTCCTTCTTCTTCTTCCTCTGAACACAAAAGGTGATTCAGATGCTATTTTCCATTGGCAGATGCTGATTATTTTACTCCAAAGCTCCAAAAAAAGTGGTAAAAAACCTAAATCTATGTTGTTTGCGGATCTAAACGATGTTATCAACACCTCCTTCTGTGTTCTACTGTATAGTCATACGGGTTTGGAACAGTGTGAATAAATGACAATGTCTATCCCTTTAAAACAGACTCAAATATTCTTACATAAGGAAGAAAACAGAAGACGAACAACACCGTGCTGTAACTTCTGTACGGAGAGAGACGGAGGGGTGTGATGCTGCTGCGCAGGAACGAAAAACTGCAGTCGACTTCACGCTATTGGCTTTCAATTGATTAAGAAGGTCGTTTGAAGGTCTCTCTCTCGTTAGAAAAGTCTCTTGGAGTGGAATTAGAACACCAGGCAATTAAAGGCAACCTACTGAACACACACACACACACACACACACTCTCTTACTGTTCCAGCTCATAATTTTTATTCAGCACAATTAAAGTGTTACGATGGCGCTCTGGTCAGAGGAGGAGGAGACGCAAAACGATTGACATGAAGAAAGTGAGTGAAAGACTGAAAATAAACTCCTTTCTTACTAGTTTTATTATATTTGAGGAAAGGTGTGCTGTTACTTTAAGTGACAACAACACGAATCTCTAGCAGCCACATGACAATATTACAACAACATTACTATTATTATTAATTTTGTTTTGCTTTAGACTAGATGTTTTAATTGTTTGTGCACTGATATGTACAGTATGTTGTTTTGCCAGTAATCTGAAGTGAGAATGACACGCAGGAGAACAACTGTTGATGAGAAAGATGGATAGACAGAAGGACAGAGAGAGAGATTGGGCTGTTAGCGTCCCGTCACGATCTGTTGTGCTAACGAGATGATAAAGTGAACTAATTGGATCTGTTGGCACTTCATGTTCAATTAATCAATTACTGCTGTGTGTGTGTGTGTGTGTGTGTGTGTGAGAGAGAGATATGTGACAGTAGGTGCATTTTAAGAGCATTTGTGTGTGACTACATGTGTGTGTGAGAGAGTGTGTGTGCAGTTAGAAGGACAGTGAATGTGTTACACTCATTAGACACTTGACCAAATTTTATTATCAGTCCAGCAAAAGGCCATGAAATTAAAGTGTAATCAGGTTTTAATTCCAGCTGTAAAATCCTTATGAATGGTGGAAAGAATGTGTGTGTGTGAATCATAACTGTGCATGTGTGAATATTAACATACAGAATCATTTTCAGTGAAAATGTGTGTGAAAGCATGTGTGTGTGTGTGTGTGTGTGTGTGTGTGTGTGTGTGTGTGTGTGTTCATCCGTCATGAGTTCCAGTCCCGTAAACGGCCTCACACAGACTGATGTTCTTCAGATGCATGTTCTACATACATCACATCTGCTCATGATGAATCCTAAAGCACAGTTTCACACCCTTGAAGGACACCGAAGGACGCTTGACCAGAGCCGTTCAGAACCAAACGCATCAAGCTGTTCCATCATTAAAGTGCAGACGGTGGTCACTTTTTTCATGCTTTTCCACATAAAAATAAAACAATAAACACATTTAAAAATAAAACATACTATTATTTAATATATATAAGTATGCACTTTACAGTATCCTGTGTATACTGTGAATCATGTTAGTATTCCACATTCTTTCTCTCTTTCAGCTCTTTCCTTCTGAAAACATAAATTCACATTTTTCTATCACATCAATGAGATGAAGCCTTCAGCCAAAGCAGATTTCATTACTGAACCGTGTGTGTGTGTGTGTGTGTGTGTTGAGCAGTCAATCAATCACGTAAGGGCAACAGCAGTCTCTGGACGGGTGTTTGTTCGAGCGCACGTGTTCATTCGGCTTTCTTGCTCTTACGGAAGGAAAATTGTTTCTCGTAATGGAGTTTGAAAAAAGCAGCAGAACAACAGACACACGTCACATGACAACTGAGACCTGAACACTCCTTCTGTTTCTCACTGCTGCTTCTGTGCAGTGTTGTTTCATCATTATTACCCATGATGCAACACTGCGTGTTCGGGCTGTTATTATGAACTTCATGCGAAACAGCTGATGTGTTTTGAAAGGCGTTGCAAATGGATTCAAACTCGTCATTTGGACCCAGTTTCACTTCACATTTTGAAGTATTTCTGAATTCATTTGCCAAACATTTGTGCATTTGAGACTTTTTATTGTCATTATTTTATATTGACACTTTACAATCAGGTTTCGGTTGTTAACATTAGTTAACATGAACTAACAATGAACAATACTTCTACAGCATTAGTTGATGTTAATTTCTACATTTACTAATATATTTTTAAAATCAAAAGTTGTATTTGTTTACATTAGTTATTGCACTGTGAACTAACATGAACAAAAAATTAACAACTGTATTTTACATAACTAACATTAACAA
The DNA here is from genome assembly GCA_036281575.1 of Ancherythroculter nigrocauda. Classification (NCBI taxonomy): domain Eukaryota; kingdom Metazoa; phylum Chordata; class Actinopteri; order Cypriniformes; family Xenocyprididae; genus Ancherythroculter; species Ancherythroculter nigrocauda. The sequence continues at coordinate 45,897,336 of VTFQ01000013.1, forward strand.
AGATTAATTAATGTTGTAAGAATATGTTGCTAACTGTTAGTTCATGTTAGTTAGTGCATTATGAGACCTTACTGTAAGCATTACATAATAATGTTCCACATTGGTACAGTTTTATTTTTAAAAAGCATGAAATTACAAGTAGAAATAATGACTTAAAAAGTCAAAATTATGAGATAAAAAGTCAAAATTGACATACTAATTTATAAATGTTAGATAAAAAGTTGAAATTGACATACTGTCATAATTTTGAGATGAAAAGTCAAAATTTACATACTGTCATAATTATGAGATATAAAGCCGAAATTGATATACTGTCATAATTATGAGATAAAATGTCGAAATTTACATACTGTCATAATTATGAGATAAAATGTCGAAATTTACATACTGTCATAATTATGAGATAAAAAGTCGAAACTGATATACTGTCATAATTATGAGATAAAATGTCGAAATTTACATACTGTCATAATTATGAGATAAAAAGTCGAAATTGATATACTGTCATAATTATGAGATAAAAAAGTCAAAATTTATATACTGTCATAATTATGAGATAAAAAAAAGTCAAAATTTACATACTGTTATAATTATGAGATAAAATGTTGAAATTTACATACTGTCATAATTATGAGATAAAAAGTCAAAATTTACATACTGTCATAATTATGAGATAAAATGTCGAAATTTACATACTGTCATAATTATAAGATAAAATGTCGAAATTTACATACTGTCATAATTATGAGATAAAATGTTGAAATTTACATACTGTCATAATTATGCGATAAAATGACGAAATTTACATACTGTCATAATTATGAGATATAATGTCGAAATTTACATACTGTCATAATTATGAGATAAAAAAGTCAAAATTTACATACTGTCATAATTATGAGATAAAAAGTCGAAATTGATATACTGTCATAGTTATGAGATAAAATGTCGAAATTTACATACTGTCATAATTATAAGATAAAATGTCAAAATTTACATACTGTCATAATTATGAGATAAAATGTCGAAATTTACATACTGTCATAATTATGAGATAAAATGTCGAAATTTACATACTGTCATAATTATGAGATAAAATGTCAAAATTTACATACTGTCATAATTATAAGATAAAATGTCGAAATTTACATACTGTCATAATTATGAGATAAAATGTCGAAATTTACATACTGTCATAATTATGAGATAAAAAGTCAAAATTTACATACTGTCATAATTATGAGATAAAATGTCGAAATTTACATACTGTCATAATTATAAGATAAAATGTCGAAATTTACATACTGTCATAATTATGAGATAAAAAGTCGAAATTGATATACTGTCATAATTATGAGATAAAATGTCGAAATTTACATACTGTCATAATTATGAGATAAAATGTCGAAATTTACATACTGTCATAATTATGAGATAAAATGTCAAAATTTACATACTGTCATAATTATAAGATAAAATGTCGAAATTTACATACTGTCATAATTATGAGATAAAATGTCGAAATTTACATACTGTCATAATTATGAGATAAAAAGTCAAAATTTACATACTGTCATAATTATGAGATAAAATGTTGAAATTTACATACTGTCATAATTATAAGATAAAATGTCGAAATTTACATACTGTCATAATTATTAGATAAAAAGTCGAAATTGATATACTGTCATAATTATGAGATAAAATGTCGAAATTTACATACTGTCATAATTATAAGATAAAATGTCAAAATTTACATACTGTCATAATTATGAGATAAAATGTCGAAATTTACATACTGTCATAATTATGAGATAAAATGTCGAAATTTACATACTGTCATAATTATGAGATAAAATGTCGAAATTTACATACTGTCATAATTATAAGATAAAATGTCGAAATTTACATACTGTCATAATTATGAGATAAAATGTCGAAATTTACATACTGTCATAATTATGAGATAAAAAGTCCAAATTTACATACTGTCATAATTATGAGATAAAAAGTCCAAATTTACATACTGTCATAATTATGAGATAAATTTACATACTGTCATAATTATGAGATAAATTTACATACTGTCATAATTATGAGATAAAATGTCGAAATTTACATACTGTCATAATTATGAGATAAAATGTCAAAATTTACATACTGTCATAATTATAAGATAAAATGTTGAAATTTACATACTGTCATAATTATGAGATAAAATGTCGAAATTTACATACTGTCATAATTATGAGATAAAAAGTCAAAATTTACATACTGTCATAATTATGAGATCAATTTACATACTGTCATAATTATGAGATAAAATGTCTAAATTTACATACTGTCATCATTATGAGGTAAAAAGTCAAAATTATGACATACTTTTTGTCATCATTTCAACTTTGAAGTCATAATTTTAACTTTTTAATCTCATAATTGCAACCTTTTAGTATGTCGTATTTATGACTTACCAGAGTATGTTTTTTTTTTTATGTAGCAGAAATGGGTTTGTATAAATATTTATCATGTTCACATGCCTGATTTCATTCTTAACATTTTTATATTTGCTATATAAATATAATAATTACATTATTATATTTATGCTTAACGTAATGTTTAAAGTCAACGTGTGGCTACATCTCTTAGAAAATGTTGCTAAATCTGATCAAATTAATGTAAAAATAATAACTTGTGCTAAAAAGTCATGTCTTGGCAGAAGCACATTTGTGTGGAAAAACTCTCAGTAATGATGTTGGTGGATGAACGAATCTCTCTGAGAGGGTTTAACAGGTGTGTTCAGAGGTTCACAGGTTTGGTTTGTTTCTTTATCATTGCGTCATGATACTGATGTGGTTACAAAACTGTTTTATTCATGCATAATTTGTAAGCAAGACTTTATTGAAACATTACTGAACCAAATAAACCTTGAAACCAGACTGATGACTCAAACTCACAACTTAAAGACTTGACATGAAATTCAAAACAAACACACACAAACTTTTTTCCATCACATTCATAATGCATGACGAGACTAGTGATCAGTTACTCGACTGGTGTGTGAGTGTGAGTGAGTGAGTTAATGAGTGTGAGTGTGTGAGTGTGTTGTCAGTGCCAGTAATGAGAGATTCTTATTCCATTGTGCTCTTTTAATTAACACTGATTCAAATTGTCGTTTATTAACGAGGGAACCTCTGGATTCATTTTAAATTATCTCCTGCAAAACCCTCTTCTAACCTGTCAACACACACATACACACATGCTGTGTGTGTGTGTGTGTGTGTGTGTGTGTGTGTGTGTGTGTGTGTGTGTGTGTGTGTGTGTGTGTGGCTGGTCAATTGTTGCCGTCAGCTTTGTTGTAGGTCTGTAATGATCAGAGCAGATATCTGTGTGGTTCATCTCTGAGGCTACTGACCCTCATACAACCTCATTACAGAGAGAACACACACACACACACACACACACACACACACACACAGTATATAACCTACAGAACACACACAAACACTTTCAGAGAGCGCGTCTCATAGACTTCCATTGTTTCTCTATCAGGTCAATGATCTTTTGTATCTTCATGTTTAATTCAATGTGTTACTTGCCATTTCTTGGTTATTATTTGTGAAATTTACTAGCAATTTCTGAGATAAAAAGGTTTCTATACCAATTTTTTAACTAATTTATAACTGAACAGTATGATGGTGATTTAGCCACAAAGTTTTAGTTGTTGCTTCATAAAGTGAAATGAATCTCTAAGCTGAAGGTCTGTGATGATGTTCATCCTGTCAATCATGTTGAACGGTGATGAAATTCACAACCAGCGGCTTCCTAAAAAAACACTGACTGAGTCTCTGAGGATTCAGCTGGAGAACGATGAACATCTAAAATATGTCTGTCTTTCATTTTTCTGACTGAACCCGTCACAGTTGTAAAGGCTGACCTCGGTGACGCTGGCGGAAACGTTGCTCGCGGTGACGTGGAGTGAGTAAAACTGCAGATTGAAGCAGTGGGAGTTTAATTTCTCTCTGGAGAGCCGTGATTGTCTCAGTCTCACGCTTAATGTAATTATTCGTCAGACTGTGAAACCCTCTGAAATCTCACACGCTGCTTTTCTCCATCTAGCGCTGCCTGTGTTTCAGCTTCACTATCAGTAACTCAACTCACATTCTGCCTTTGTGCCTTTTCTTTTCTTCTCTGTATGTTAATAAAGCTAAAAGTGTACATTCGTCACCTCTGAGTTTCCATTAATTAACCTTTAATTAAATGTCTCTGTGCTGTCGAAACGGGAAACTACATGACTCGTGATTCGGGACTGTGACACTGAGCTCAAATGTAATTTTGAACCATTAAAGTGAAACAGCATTTACAACCCATTTTACTCCCACAATGTAATGCATTTTCTATATTTAACAGGACATTTGATGAGAAAGGAAACGTAATTTTACAGAAAATGTTCTACCCAGCTAACAGGGAACGTTCTCAAAGTTATTAACAGAACATTTGTTCAGAGTTATCTGATCTTTGCTCATCAACAAGCTAAACTTGTTGGGCCTCAACACCTCCCTCTGTAACTGGATCCTAGACTTTTTAACAGAAGATCTCAGTCAGTCAGATTCGGCCGCAAAACCTCCAGCGCTGCCACACTGAGCACAGGTGTTCCTCAAAGGCTCTGTCCTCGGCCCGCTGCTCTTTACGCTGCTGACTGCCAAGTTCAGATCCAACCACATCATCAAGTTCGCAGATGACACAACTGTGGTAAACCTCATCAGCAGCAACGCTGAAGCTCTCTTTAGAGAGGAAGTGGCTGAAATAACCTGTCCCTCAATGTGAACTTGAACATATAAGTTGTTTTGGAACATTCAGAGAAAATTCAAAAGTAACATTCCCATAATGTTTATAAAATGGAATGTTCATTTAAAGTTTGCAAAACTTTTTTTTTTTTTTTTTTTTTTTTTACATTTTGAGAACACTTAGAAATAATGTTTTTTTTTATATATAACTTAATGGGAATGTTTGTCTAGTTTATTAAATGTTACTTGTTTTGGTTTGTCTAACTTTTTTTAAATGTTACATTCTTCTGAATTTTAATTTGTTTTCTAATGTTTTTTAAATGTTACTTGCTTGGGAATTTTAGCTTATCTAACGTTTTTTAAACATTTATTGTTTTGGAATTTTAGTTTGTCTAACATTTTTTTAAACATTTATTGTTTCAGAATTTTAGCTTATCTAACGTTTTTTAAACATTTATTGTTTTGGAATTTTAGCATATCTAACGTTTTTTAAACATTTATTGTTTCAGAATTTTAGCTTATCTAACGTTTTTTAAACATTTATTGTTTTGGAATTTTAGCATATCTAACGTTTTTTAAACATTTATTGTTTCAGAATTTTAGCTTATCTAACGTTTTTTAAACATTTATTGTTTTGGAATTTTAGCATATCTAACGTTTTTTAAACATTTATTGTTTCAGAATTTTAGCTTATCTAACGTTTTTTAAACATTTATTGTTTCGGAATTTTAGTTTGTCTAACATTTTTTAAAATATTACTTGCTTCAGAATTTTAGTTTGTCTAACATTTTTAAATGTTTCTTGTTAAATGTTACTTGCTTCTGAATTGTAGTATTCTAAGTTTAAAGGGTTAGTTCACCCAAAAATGAAAATAATGTCATTAATTACTCGCCCTCATGCCGTTCCACACCCGTAAGACCTTCGGTAATCTTCGGAACACAAATTAAGATATTTTAGAAGCTTCCTGAAGCAGTGTTTTGAAATCGGCCATCACTAAATAAGTCGTTATTTTTATTTTTTTTTGGCGCACCAAAAATATTCTCGTCACTTTATAATATTAATATTGAACCACTGTACTCACATGAACTGATTTAAATATTTTTTTAGTACATTAATGGATCTTGACAGAGGAAATGTCATTGCTGGCTATGCAGGCCTCACTGAGCCATCGGATTTCATCAAAAATATCTTAATTTGTGTTCTGAAGATGAACGAAGGTCTTATGGGTGTGGAATGGCATGAGGGTGAGTAATTAATGACATTATTTTCATTTTTGGGTGAACTAACTCTTTAATGGTAATGTTATCAAAATGTAAAAAACATCAGATTTGAGGCACATTTCCATGCTGTTTCGAAGAGATTGTGCTGCCTCGATGTCCACTGGAGTGTAAAGTGAAAGAGCGAGTTTGTTTCTGTGAACTCAGTTTTCTTTGACTGACAGGTTCATCATGGAGGTCTGTAGGGGATTGTGCTCTAATGAGAAATATCTATTCTAATGAATCTTAATTAAAAGCACATCATAAACCTGTGAACTCGTGCGTATGATTGAGTCACACACACACACACACAGCTCAGGAAAGACTCAGTGTGTGTGTGTTTGATTTGACTGGCAAACAATATGACTCAACACACACATCTACAGTACATGTGTTCAGAACACACACACACACACACACACACACACACACACACACAACATGTGTGAACTCATGTGCAATCATACAGATTTGATTTTCAAAACAGCTTGATTTTCAAAATTCCTTCCTGGAAATAAAGAATGGAGGAATCTGAAGTGGGCAGTGATTTATGCAGAGCTGTGATTGGAGGATGATATGAACTTGCTCCTCCCCAATATTTGCAGCTCTATGGCTATGAACCGCACTATATATAATGTATGTTGTCTTTTTCACAAATAGTATGCAGTATGCAAAAATAAACATGTTTAACTGTAATAAGTTATTTTTGAATCACTTTAAATGTGAGTGTAAATGTGAGTTATTTATGCTTAGTTTAGATCATGGTTTCCCAAACTGGGGTTTGTAAATTGATAAAAAGTCATTTTTAGGAACTGATTTATTTTGATTGTTTTTATTTTTAAATTATTTTTAAATTTAAATTTTACATTTTTATGATTAAATTAATTTTTAGGAAGTGTTTTATGTTTTTATTTTTTAATTATTCATTTATTTTTGTTGTAAAAATTATTTATTTTCACATTTTCATTAACATTTTTATGAATTAATTAATTAAATCCTAAAAATGTCACATTAAAATTAAAAAATAATTAAAAAATAGAAACAATCAAAATAAAACACTATAAATGAATTCAATCATAAAAATGTAAAATTAAAATTACAATTTTAAAATAAAAACAATCAATCAAAATAAAGCACTTGCTAAAAATGTATTAAATCATAAAAATATGTAAATCCTAAAAGACTAAAATTAAAATTTAAAAATAAAAACAATCAAAACAAAACACTTCCTAAAAATTAATTAAATCCTTAAAATGTCACATTAAAGTGAAAAATAAAAACAATAAATCCTAAAATTGTAATAATCCTAAAATTAAAATAAATAATTAAAAATATAAACAATTAAAACAATTAAAATAAAACGCTTAATAAAAATGAATTTAATCATAAAGATGTCAAATTATTAAAAAACTAAAATACTTACTGAAATATTAAAATTAAAAAAAAAGATTAAAATTACTAAAAAAAGATGAAATATAGTATTTGTTTACCTGCATGTCACATGACCATTAAACATGTAAATTTGTTAAATTATTAGAATATTAACTTTTTAGGCAAGGCAAGGCAATTTTATTTGTATAGCACATTTCATACACAATGGTAGTTCAAAGTGCTTTACATAAAGAAGAACCAAATACATCATAATAAAAATGGAACGCATAAGAAATAGAAATAACAGTAAAAACAGAGAATATCGCTATCTGGATGGAAGAGTTAGGAAGTTTCAGGGAGTTTTTTGCTGTCCGTCAGAGCGGATCTAAACGGATCTTCCTCACACTGGGGTCAAAGTAGTTTGACTGACAAAAAAAAAAAAAAAGTTTGGGGATCCCTGCTGTAGAAGAAAGCAGACGTCTCTTCAGGTATTGTTAACCACAGACCTTATCTTGCTTATCCGCTGGAATCCGAATTAGTCTTCTAATGGACTGAAGAGCTCTGTAGACTGTAAAGCTCATTTTCATCATCCCTGCAAGAGAAACAGAGAAACAATCAGTGTTTTCCAGAGAGAAGGAACGCCAGCACAGTAAGGAGTCGAATTCACCAGAATAAACCTCCAACTGACTGATTGGTTAACTAGTTGCCCGTGACGTGATGGGCTGTCAGTGACATGCGGATCTCGCTGGTGTTGATTCCTGTATCAGTCGGAGAAACATTTGTTTGTGCCGCACCAACCAGATGGAGTGAATAACTCATCGGCGAAATAAATTACAGCGCCGTCTAAACAAAGAGCGGCATCATGTTCCATACTGTAATGAGAGAGAGAGACAGACACGACGCCATCAGACAGCATATTTACTGTAGCAGCCATTAAAGCTGCAGATATTCTTCTAAACTTCGCTCGTGCTCACTCGCTCTTTTCCTCTAAAATCACTCTGTCATAATGAGGGGCCATTAACACTGAACACAGCCATCAGATATAAAAGCCACTACAATAACCCTGCGTGTGTGAGTGTGTGTGAGTGTTTGTCGTTTGTACAGCACTCAATATCACACAGGCCCAGGGGTCTACTAACCATTATAACTGCCGCTTTTTGGGAAATAATCATTATATTTTCATTTTCCATTATGCTTAGCCACAGTGCAAAGATCATAAATTGTAGCCGGCCACATAAAACAATGATTTGAAGACTGAGCAGAGCCTCTGCCCAACAGCTGTGTCGATAATCAAACGAGAAATAACCTGCAATGTTACTATAACTAGCACCTATTTACCAAAGTCTGCTTTCAGCAAATCAGGTGAGACGACTGTGAGTCATTCATTAATATTCATGAGCTAACCCAGCTGACAGGGAACGTTCTGTTCTCTCAAAGTTATGAACAAACCTTCTTTCAGTACTTTAAAGGGGTCATGAACTGAGAAATCAACTTTTCCTTGAGCTTTTGATATATGAGGTCATCGTACTATAAGAATATCCTGTAAGTTTCAGAACTGAAAACGTCCTTGTTAGTCCAATAAAAGCTTTTATTGACTCCAGACCCAGAGAACGACTGATCCTGTCATAGATAGGTGAAACTCCGCCTCCACTGAACAAATCAACGCCCACTTCATCATCACAGCATTAGCCCCGCCCACTGGTGTGTTAGTGAGATGAGGAGGAGAGAAGAGCGATACAGGACTAAAATAACATTACCTTTCAAAGCATCCTAATGCAGGAATATGGTTATTTATTTTCATCAATGTGAATGTCTCAGTTGAGCTTTATTTATTTGTGTTCGGTTCATTTCACTGTGGATTCTTTGGTAAATCAATCGCATTTCGGCACAAACAGACTTTTACGATATGAACTCGACAGTAATGCAACAACATGTCAGTAACTGTGTTCATTCTAATGCCTGATCTGATATTAATGATTCATGTACAGTCAGATGATCTTTGTCTGTGTGTCAGTAAATCAAACCAGCGACTAAACGCTCAACTTCACCTTGATTCTCTTAGTAGGATGAAAATAATCTGATTAAATTATATATAGAAAGTGATCAAAGAACGCTCCCTTTACAATCGCTGGAGCTGTCAATCAAACAAAGTTTATCAGTGACTGAGTTCTGCACTCGCGCCAAAACTCACGTTTTATTCAACAAATCTCTTAGTTATATTGTGTTTGCACTGTTAGTTATGATGAAAGCATTCGTTAAGTGTGCAGAAACTGAGTTTCAATGATGAGATCACTGCTTTCATGAGCTCAACAACATGTCTGCGATCGACTACAATGATCATCACTGCAACCTTTCATGCCACGATCTCAATATAATAAATATAGTAAAAACGTGTTGAAACTTTTCAAGAGAGTAATGCTTGGCTATTTCATATGCAAAGATGTCAGCCAATCACAGCAGTGGGCGTTTACACTGAAGTCTCACACAGACACGCCCCTTAAAACAGAGCGTTCAAATCAGAGGATAAAATAAGGGAAGGAAAAATGCCTTTTATTTATAAATTATGAACATTTTTGATGTAAAAATCATACTAACATTATAAGTGCACCCCAGGAAACATTATAAAACAATAAAACAACGCAGTTCGTGACCTCTTTAAAAGAAAGTTATCTGGTCTTTGATCATGTTTTCTAAATGTTACATTCTTTGGAATTTTAGTCTGTCTAATGTTTTTTAAATGTTACTACTTGTTTCAGAACATTCAGAACATTCAAAAGTAACATTCCCATAATATTAGAAGAATGATAAAATGGAATGTTCCCTTAATGTTCATATAACCAAGAAAACGTTCAGAGAACATTCAGAAAATAACATTTTAACAACTTAATGGGAACGTTAGCAAAATATTCTTAGTTATTAGCTGGGAAGCTGATATACTGCAACAACTAATCAATAAAATCAACATTAATCGATGAAGGGACTAATTGATGTGGTCAACAGGTCAAGCGCTCTGGTGTTTTAAACAAATTTTTGACTTTGCAGAGACAGACATCATATTTAAATAAGATCCATTTGGCAAGAAAATAAATATTTACTTGAATCCCCCTGAGAGTTGAAGTTATTATTTCAATAATTTAACAAAACATTTGCATGTTTATGGTTCCCTGATGTTGGTTAATGATCTCATGACATGCAGGTTAATAAATAAATGATTTCATCTCTTTTTTTGTAAGATTTTATTTTATTAGTAAGTAAATGATTTTCATTTTAAAATTATTTATTTTAATGTTTTTGTGTTTGTTTTGAATTCATCCCACTCTACAACAACACAATATAATAATAATATTTTGGATGAAAGCGTCTGATAAATGCATAAATGTAAATAAAATAAGAAGTTTTGTCAGTATAAATAGTGTGGATATTAATAATGTACAATAAAACATATAAAGGTTAACTAGTCGACTGCGGTTCTGTTCATACGGCACAAATCTCAAGATTCGATTATAGAAACTGCTGGAAACCGAATTTAATTTCATAACTATGTGAATGCAGCCAGTGTGACTCCAAATCAAACACATCACACATTACAGCAGAGAGAGGAGCTGTGATGAACGACAATAACAATGAGAGAATCAAAGGAACAACAGATTGAATATTTCCAAAGAAAGAGACGGAAGAGACAAAGAAATGAAGCTGGATGTAGAGAAATGATTTGAAATACATGCAGAAGGTTCTGAAGGTGAGAGAATGAAGCCTCTCTCCACTGAGAACCTCTGAAGGTTATTTGTGTTTGGAAGTGGGTGTTAATTAACCGTGATAATTACAAACTCTGGAGGAGTGACTGAATACTGAACATATACACACAGAGAGCAAGAGGGTTGAAGGTCGTGTGTTTGTGGGTTTATGGACTATTCAACCAATGATCTGAAGAAAAGTTTGAACTGTGTTCTGCATAAAACTTCTCAAAAATGCAAAAGTGTGTGTGTGTGTGTGTGTGTGTGTATGTATTCCAGAAAAAGCACAAAAAGGATGCGTATAAAGACAGAATTTGTATTTTGAGTGCACTATTCCTGTAATATAATCGTGGTTTTTCACTAGCTGAATCAATCAGGAGTGAATTGGGTTCTAGAATGTGTTTGTCACTCCTGTAAATAACTGAAGCGTGTGTGTCAGAACATGAATAAGCGCTCAGAAGAGGAGTGACAACAGTATTTATCTGAGTTGTGAACGTGCCGCATGTGAAGATTACTCTCATGTGCTTTATTGGCTTGAATCGCTCTCTCTCTCTTTCTTTTTCCCTTCTTTCTTTTTGTCTCTTCATCCATCAGCTTGACTGACAGAGTCGAAGAGTCAAAGCGATAGTAGAAAACCTGTCATTCTGACAGAACATGAACTCTCTCGCTCTCTCATTCAGAGTTTGATTAAATTCTACACATCATAGAGCTGGGATGAAAGTCGAGTAAATCAAAGGATCCGGCTGCTCTTAAAGTAAATAAATATTAAATCAATTTTAAAGTGCTGGTATGAGAGGAGGTTGTGATTGAGTTTACAGCACAGCTTTATTTCGCTCTCTAGAGACGATCACCATATGCTGTGACACAACGTCAATGTTTCATGATTATGTTGTTTCATATCTTATTTTTATCGGTGGGAGGAAGGTTGTGCTTTTGTTTCAGTATGTGTTTATGAATATTGTGATTTGTGTGTGACATACTACCGATTTCATTAGCAGCGCTGTCAAAAATCTATTCTTAACAAGTGTGATACATTAATTAGTAAAGCAACACAGCATAAGATATTAAGATGCTTTAGTGAACAGAGTTAAAAACAAAACAAAAAAATATCAGTAATGAAACAAGTGAAGTGTTTATGAGTGAGTCATTGAATCATTCATTCAAGTGATTTGTTCAAAAACACTGATTCATCCAGTAATGAAACAAGTAAAGTCTTAATGAGTGAGTCATTGAATCATTCATTCAAGAGATTCATTCAAAAATGCTGATTCATCCAGTAATGAAACAAGTGAAGTCTTTATGAGTGAGTCATTGAATCATTCATTCAAGAGATTTGTTAAAAAACGCTGAATCATCCAGTAATGAAACGAGTGAAGTCTTAATGAGTGAGTCATTGAATCATTCATTCAAGTGATTTGTTTAAAAACACTGATTCATCCAGTAATGAAACAAGTAAAGTCTTAATGAGTGAGTCATTGAATCATTCATTCAAGTGATTTGTTAAAAAATGCTGAATCATCCAGTAATGAAACGAGTGAAGTCTTTATGAGTGAGTCATTGAATCATTCATTCAAGTGATTTGTTTAAAAACACTGATTCATCCAGTAATGAAACAAGTAAAGTCTTAATGAGTGAGTCATTGAATCATTCATTCAAGAGATTCATTCAAAAATGCTGATTCATCCAGTAATGAAACAAGTAAAGTCTTAATGAGTGAGTCATTGAATCATTCATTCAAGTGATTTGTTTAAAAACACTGATTCATCCAGTAATGAAACAAGTAAAGTCTTAATGAGTGAGTCATTGAATCATTCATTCAAGTGATTTGTTAAAAAACGCTGAATCATCCAGTAATGAAACAAGTGAAGTCTTTATGAGTGAGTCATTGAATCATTCATTCAAGTGATTTGTTTAAAAACACTGATTCATCCAGTAATGAAACAAGTAAAGTCTTAATGAGTGAGTCATTGAATCATTCATTCAAGAGATTCATTCAAAAATGCTGATTCATCCAGTAATAAAACAAGTGAAGTCTTTATGTGTCATTGAATCATTCATTCAAGTGATTTGTTCAAAAATACTGATTCATCCAGTAATGAAACAAGTAAAGTCTTAATGAGTGAGTCATTGAATCATTCATTCAAGTGATTTGTTCAAAAACACTGATTCATCCAGTAATGAAACAAGTGAAGTGTTTATGAGTGAGTCATTGAATCATTCATTCAAGTGATTTGTTCAAAAACGCTGAATCATCCAGTAATAAAACAAGTGAAGTGTTTATGAGTGAGTCATTGAATCATTCATTCAAGTGATTTGTTCAAAAACACTGATTCATCCAATAATGAAACAAGTGAAGTGTTTATGAGTGAGTCATTGAATCATTCATTCAAGTGATTTGTTCAAAAATGCTGATTCATCCAGTAATAAAACAAGTGAAGTGTTTATGAGTGAGTCATTGAATCATTCATTCAAGAGATTCATTCAAAAATGCTGATTCATCCAGTAATAAAACAAGTGAAGTGTTTATGAGTGAGTCATTGAATCATTCATTCAAGAGTTTCATTCAAAAACGCTGAATCATCCAGTAATAAAACAAGTGAAGTGTTTATGAGTGAGTCATTGAATCATTCATTCAAGTGATTTGTTCAAAAATGCTGATTCATCCAGTAATAAAACAAGTGAAGTGTTTATGAGTGAGTCATTGAATCATTCATTCAAGAGTTTCATTCAAAAATGCTGATTCATCCAGTAATGAAACAAGTGAAGTTTATGAATGAGTCATTGAATCATTCACTCAAGAGATTCGTTCAAAAACCCTGATCAGATGCTTTCTGAACTGCTGTTTTCTCACCACTGTCATTTAGTTGTGTTTATTCTGTTATTGAGAGGAAAGTGCGCAGCACCTATTTACATATTCATCTAACGGTCACTCTCAGCAGTGTGGACGGCGTCGGGATGTTCACAGTGTGTGTGAGTGAGTGGAGCCCCGAGAATCACCACCTTTAGCCCCGCTATAGCAACGGCCCTGACTCTGAGTGTGTGTGTGTGTGTGTGTGTGTGTGTTGTGGGCATCAGCAGGGGCTTGAGGGGTAATTTGAGCATGATGGAAGAAGGGCAGAGAGAATAATTTACCCTGCTGAACCTCATGCAGAGAAAAGATCCACACCACCTCAGATCTAAACGTGTGTGTGTGTGAGTGTGTGTGTGAGTGTGAGCGTGTGTGTGTGTGTGTGTGTGTGTGTGTGTGTATTGACCCCCACTGCTCAATATCAGACACCTACAGTGACCTCAAATGGGAAATCACTGCGGCCAGTCGACAGAAAACACTCACACACACATAACCCGTTACTAACACGAATGTACAAATATTTTTCATGCCAAGAAAGTGAAAAAGAAAACCCGACACTTAACTTTAATTCATACCTCTTCATTACACTGATGAATTCATTAGTTTGACACTAAACAGATGTGATAATGAAATGATTAAATTTCACAGTCATGAGCAGGACTGAGACTAAAATACATGTTGAATACTTTGAGGGCCTGATTAGGTGTTTTAAATTGATGTGGTAACACTAGTTAATTAACTAGTTAACATGAACGAACAATGAAAAATATCCTTCTACAGCATTCATTACTCTTAGTTAATGTTAATTTCAACATTTACATTTACTAATACATGATTAAAATCAGAAGTTGCATCTGTTAAAATGATTTAATGGATCTGGGCTGACATGAACTAACAACTTACTGTATATCTCTATTTTGAATCTCACTTAATATTGCATATTTTTGTCACATACATAAAAGTGCACAACTATCCACATAACCTCAGTTCCAGTGTAAATATCTCTCCTCCAGCCTCGTTTCCACTCACATCAGTGTGAATATGGTGCGAAGCCTGACTAACATCCATACTGTGAATAAAGCAGCCGCTCTCCATCTCTCTCAGTTCCTCTCTCTTTAAACGGTTTATGTGTTTCTGTGGGGACATTTTAACTCTGGCTCTGAAATCACGTTTAGGACCAAAACTGCGACCCAGAAAGAAACTGAAAGAGAAAAAGAAATACAGTCAGAATGAGGATGAATTATGTTTTGTTGTGGAGAGAGAAAACAAAGAGAGAGAAGATGCTTCAGAGGTGAAAGAAACAGAAATGGAAGAAGAGAAACACAAACTGTGTGAAGAGACAGATAAACAAAGTCAAACGAGTGTGAAGAGAGACGGAAACAGTGAAGAGACGCATTCACCAGAGACGCATTTGTTATTTCTACTTACATTCTAGACATTTCACTTGAATTATTTTCAGTTACATGTAGATTGTGTGTAAATGTTGACCTTAACATTCACTAATACATTTTTAATATCAAACGTTGTATCTGTTAACATGACTTAATGCACTGTAACATGAACCCTTCACTTAAAGCCTATGTATTCTGCAAATATCTACATCTGGTCTGATTATCTGTCTCAGGTGATCCGATCAGTAGTGGTCAGAGACATATTTATCATTAACCTGTTATGGAGACACACACATCATTGCCTCAGAAATGACACACTTCACCTTTAAAACATGAAGCGATGTGGAGCTGGGAACGAGCGCTGGGTTTTACTGGCCTCACGCCCAGACATCACCTCTCAGACCGAGAGAAAAACTGTGTTGGGCTGGACACTTGTGTGTGTGTGTGTGTGTGTGTGTGTGTGATTTGCAATTCTAATGATCCATTGAACAACATGCAGTCCAAACACTTGTGTTGAAGCTGCAGAAATGAACCTCTGTTCCAAAATTACAGCCTCACACACAGATTGTGCTGTCAGATGCCGACTGGCTCAGATAAACACCTGTCCAGCGAAACACTCTTGTGCAGATCAGAACAAGCACCCCGAACATTGAGACCCAAATCTGCTGAAACCGACCAGAGATCTTCATCAGCAATCATCCAAGCCACACACAGCTCCTCTAGAGCAGGGGTTTTCAATCTTTTAGACGCCACAGACCCCCAAATATCATCATCCTCGTGGGATGGACTCCTACCCTAATGTTTAAAAGGCTTTGTCTTTTATAAACACCATTATGATATTATTAATAATATTATACAAAATATTAGTAAATACTATAATTATTTGTCAGCCGATATTTATTTTTCATTTATGGCAATGCTGAAATCTTAGAGTGCCATTGGCTGATATAAAGGCGACATATTAAAAAACAAATCTGTAAAATAAATAGATTTATACTTCTTGATTCTGTAATTCTATTATATATTCTGTTTTTCACCAATAAAGAAATTGCCAAAAATAAGAATAAAAACAGAAAAACATATTGGTCAATGCTGATAGTTTAAAAATGCCTAATATTGGCCAATATATGGGTTGACTGCTAACTCAAAAAATGCCTAATATCGGCCTATATATCGGTCTATCCCTAACTTAATTTAAAAAATGCCTAATATCAGCCAATATATTGGTTGATTCCTAACTTAAAAAATGCCTAATATCATCCGATATACCAGTCAATCCCTAACTTAAAAAATTTGTAATATCGTCCGATATATCAGTCAACCCCTAACTTAAAAAATGCCTAATATTGGCCGATATATCGGTCGATCCTTAACTTAAAAAATGTGTAATATCGTTTGATATATCGGTTGATCCCTAACTTAAAAAATTTGTAATATCGTCCGATATATCAGTCAACCCCTAACTTAAAAAATGCCTAATATTGGCCGATATATCGGTTGATCCTTAACTTAAAAAATGTGTAATATCGTTTGATATATCGGTTGATCCCTAACTTAAAAAATGCCTAATATCAGCCGTTGTATCAGTTTATCCCTAACTTAAAAAATGACTAATATTGGCTGATATATCAATCGATCCCTAACTTAAAAAATTTGTAATATCAGCCGATGTATCAGTTTATCCCTAACTTAAAAAATGTGTAATATCATCCGATGTATCGGTCGATCCCTAACTTCAAAAATGTGTAATATCGTCCGATATATCGGTCGATCCCTAACTTAAAAAATGTGTAATATCGTCCGATATATCGGTTGATCCCTAACTTAAAAAATGCCTAATATCAGCCGATGTATCAGTTTATCCCTAACTTAAAAAATTTGTAATATTGGCTGATATATCGGTCGACCCCTAACTTAAAAAATTTGTAATATCAGCCGATGTATCAGTTTATCCCTAACTTAAAAAATGTGTAATATCGTCCGATATATCGGTCGATCCCTAACTTAAAAAATGTGTAATATCGTCCGATATATCAGTCGATCCCTAACTTAAAAAATGTGTAATATCGTCCGATATATCGGTCGATCCCTAACTTAAAAAATGTGTAATATCGTCCGATATATCGGTTGATCCCTAACTTAAAAAACTGTGTAATATCGTCCGATGTATCGGTCGACCCCTAACTTAAAAAATGCCTAATATTGGCCGATATATCGGTCGATCCTTAACTTAAAAAACTGTGTAATATCGTCCAATGTATCGGTCGACCCCTAACTTAAAAAATGCCTAATATTGGCCGATATATCGGTCGATCCCTAACTTAAAAAATGTGTAATATCGTCTGATATATCGGTTGATCCCTAACTTAAAAAATGCCTAATATCGTCCGATGTATCGGTCGACCCCTAACTTAAAAAATGCCTAATATTGGCCGATATATCGGTCGATCCTTAACTTAAAAAATGTGTAATATCGTCTGATATATCGGTTGATCCCTAACTTAAAAAATGCCTAATATCATCCGATATATCCAGTAGCCCCTCACTGCAGAACACTCAAGATCCAGGGGGCAGAGTCGGGTAGGTTAAGGGATATGTAAAGTGGGAGGAGTTGGATCCAGATCCAGGGGGTGGAGACGGGTAGGTTTAGATTCAGGGGGTGGAGACAGGTAGGTTTAGGGATATGTAAAGTGGGAGGAGTTGGATCTAGACCCCACCCCCTGGATCTTGTGTTCTGCAGTGAGGACCATCTCGATATATCGGTCGATTCCTAACTTAAAAATGCCTAATATTGATATATCAGTCTATATATCAGATATAACACTGAGACAGACCGAGAGAAACACACAGGCAGGTAAATAAACACATGGACAGAAAGGCAAGGAGATAAGCTTGTGTTTTATTCTGTTCATGCCGTTTCTGTCTGTACTGACTGACAGCGGTTTTACGGTCACAGCGTCTGTGTGTGTGTGTGTGTGTGTACAGTGACTTTCACTGAGATCTGACTGCTGTGTGCTTGACTGATCACTCACTGTCTGAGACACAGACAGACAGGTTTGCATAATAATTTCCCACCTGTAGAGTGACCAGCAGAACCCACACACATTACAACACACAACACATATGATATTCATACACATATACACAAACAGCAGCTTCATCCGTCTGGACAAAATGAGAGTGTGAAAGAGAGAGGGAGGAACAGAGGAGGAACACAGCGCCATTTACCTCATAGTGTGTAATTACTTTGGCAAAAGACCACGGCTGACAGAGAGACACACAGACAGAGAGAGACAGACAACAAAGCAGGTGTTTAAACAGAGAAAAGAAGAGAGGACAACAATGAACAGCAGATAAACACATGAATAATCCTGTCCAGAGTTCATTACACTCACACAGCCACACCTCGACTAAAAATGAGCTAAAATAAGACAAAACCAGCATTAAAATCAGCTCTCGCAACAAGATGTGACGGAAACAGGCTTCCATACTTTTCAGAAGTGTCATTTCATGAATCTGGTAAAATTATAAACAGACATTTGATTAAAGTCTGGTGAATGAAAATCTGCACACAACAAAACACAGAGGTCATGTACGGCAGCCCATCAGATTCGAGAAAGATCTTTCCTGAACAGTCACTGAACAGACTATTAGTTCATTACGTTTATCGTTAACCAAAGCACAATGTGTGCGACGAACATCTCACATCTCTCATGAATCCATGATTGAGAGAGAAATGAGAACTCGTTGCTCATATATACCCCAACACATTGATTATTGCACAAGAAAACAAACACAATCTCGAGGAAATACGACGGCGAGCAGGTTTCATTTCCTTCCTCTCATACGGGATATTTACAGCACAATCTGTCGCGCGGCGTCACCGAGAGCAGCGACAGGTTTATCAGTGGCAGGTGAAAGCCCGTATATCTGCAGAATGATTAGAGTGATCAATATTATTGAACAGTTCGAGTGTGTGTGTGTGTGTGTGTGTGTGTGTGTGTGAGAGAGAGTGTTCCACCTGAGGGAAAGAGAAGGAAAGTAAAAAGTGGAAATATTTTTGGGGTAGTTTCAGTTTAAGTGGCGTATTGAAGGCACAACGGTCACATTTCAGCTGTTTAAACAGGGCGGTGGATTTCTTACGGCCTGTACCGAGTAAAAGAGCCGTTAATAATGCGGCCGTTCAGCAGAAAATGGCCGAGGAAGAGAGCTGCGGTCACCTCACGTAACCTTCAGCGGCTTGAAACTGAGATCTACTGCAAAACTCAGGACCGACAGAAGCCACAGACGAATGATGACATGATAAATGAGGAGCGGAGAGCAGAAAGACAGAGAAATGAGGAGAGAAGTGTCATTAAAACGTCTCTTTCTTGCGGGGTCAGGGGCTTTTACTGTGTTTCTTATGAAAGGTTCAGTTTTTACATATTATTTCCATATTAAAACAAGTGGAAGAGACTGTCTGCTGACCGCTGAATCTCAGTCAAAGTCTCACAATCAGAATTTCAATAACTTCAAAACCGGAAAAAAGTCCCACAAATCTACATTTCAGACTGGTCTGATAACCCCCTGATAATATGTGTGGATATAAAATGTCATTATTTTTATAATTATTATGATATATATATTAGAGATGCACCGATACTACATTTCTCCACCGATAACGATTATTCAGAGTGATATCTGCCGATACTGATAACGATACCGATAGTTTGGGGATTCTGCCTTTTATACCTTCTTTTAAATCAATAATCATTTCGGTGTTGCCTCCAGGCAACATGGTCTATTTTAGTTTGTTTTTAATAAAATAAAGCACAAATTGATTGATCAAACATATCTCAGGACAGAATAACTCAAATACTAATCAATAAAAGTGCAAAAAAGACCAAAACATGACCAACAGGGGTCCATTTTGTGTCCTGTTTCAGCACATGTGCACATATCACATGACTCCATATTTTCTCCATTGAAAAGTGCTTTTTTCACTTGTTTGTAACCATTTAATCACCCACAAAAAATATGAGTCACCATCACTGGCAAGTAAAGAAGTATTTTTAACTAATTTACATTATATATCATCAAATATTTTAGAGAAAATAACAAAAAACTGTGTGTTGCCTCAAGGCAACATTGTACCATAATGGAATCGCATAAGGCCATACAGCCGTAATAGGTTTCAATACAAATGTATCATATTTGTAAGGAAAAGAGTTAGAATTATCTAAATATGCTGGCATTTTCACATGATTTTGTAATGCACTTATAAGAATAGTAATTCACATACTATATCTGCATATATTATGATCTGCACATTTTCTATAGCACTTCAGAAAGGTATAAAACACAGGTAACACTGGCAGCTGATGAGGGTGATGATGAGGAGTTAATGAGGGGTCATACTGTAATGAGGAAGATGAAATCATAGTGACAATCTGTCAGGGAGAGACTGAGGGTGAGAGAGAAGATGGAGATGAGGATGAAGATGGATATGATAACTTAATATAATAACATAAAGATATGATGGTTTGGTAATTCTTGCATTCCACTATGGTACAATGTTGGCTGAGGGCAACAGCTGGATATAAAATGTTACTTTTTATTAAATATGAAACTTTTAATACATTAAAAACTAGATAAATTTGTTTGTTTAAGTGTCTAGTTAAAGAAATGAATGTTTTCAATAAATATATTTCTTTTTTCTACATGAAAATGCCAAATGTTTAAATTTTTCCATTGTGGTACAATGTTGCCTCGAGGCAACAAACTTATAAAAATTAAATAAATTAAAAAATTATGAAAATGTTTATTGATATTGTTAAAGTGTCCAATTTTAAGCAGGAAAAACAACACAAATAATTTTTTCCTCATTGATATCATATTGCGTACCATAGAGGGTTAATAATTAATGATTTTATTTTTAATGATTATATTTTGAAAGAAATGCAAATAAAAACTTTATTCTCTCCATTTCGTCAGCTAGTTTCAGAGTAACTGGAATCAGTTATAAACAAACACATTACTCAAACACACATTAACTAAATTCTGAAGATTAAATTAATATTTCTTTATTATTAATATTGAACATCAAACTGGTTTCTTAGCATTTTCTTTACACAAAGCTCAAATCCAGTGCATTTTCCTTCCCTCTTTTATATATTGGCCCGATTAGTGGCCGATATATCGGTCAATATATATATTTATATATATATATATATCCAGGTGGATGCTGCACATTGGTGGTGGTTGAGGAGATTCCCCCTTCAATATGTAAAGCGCTTTGAGTGCCCAGAAATGCGCTATATAAATGTAAGGAATTATTATTATTATTATTATTATTATTATTATTATATATACTGACTTTTAAAACATTATTTTAAATCTATTTAAAAAATTATATCTATCTAAAAATTTTGATATTTAATGTAATATTTAAAATATACTATATATCTTTAATAAAATATATAATTATTTAACATGTATACATGTATATACTATAAAATATTATATAATAGTTTTATAAATTAATAAAATATTGACAGTTTATTATTTTATAAATTATTTATAAAATATACACATTTAAAATTACATTAAATATATTAAATAATGAGATATATATATATATTTAGAACTTGTACAACTTCATATTAACACATACAATGTCTTATGGTTTATTTGAACTTTTACCTGAAATATATTTGGGAACATTAAAGGTTTCTCTACAGTGTTTAGAGTGTTTGGGAGGCTTATTCTCAAATGAAGCCGTGTTTTAAGCGTGTTTTATTGCGGAATGAAGGTGTGGACACACAGAAACACTGATATTCATCCGTATGTTTGTGAATCTTCCTAAAGCTGATGTTTCCAGCAAACTCACTCAGCTGAAAATCACTAAATGTGGTTTCCAGCGGTGACAGCAAACAGATAATTGAATGGAGAGGATGAAAAATGAAAAGATGAAAAATAAATGAGTGTGTTTTCCACCCTGACGCGCCGCTGATGTTTACCTTTGGTCTCTCTTCCCACTGTGAGACGGGGAAAAAAACATGGAAAACGCTCCGGAGAGACCAAACTACTCTCTCTCTCTCTTTCTCTCTTTCAAAGGAGCCCTGGATTTTATCACTGCATCTCTGAAGCGTTCCGAACGGATGCCTCAGAGGACTGATGTTTAGCCAGCAGGACAGGGGGCACGAGAGAGTGTGTGTGTGTGTGTGTGTGTGAGAGACAGCCTCTCTCTCTCTGGTCGAGTTCACTGAACCATGTGCTTCAACCAGAGAATGAAAAACAAGTGCAGAGCGGCTCTGTTCCTAAAGTACGCTCACTCACTGTCTAGTGTATAGGCAGCATCCTCACTCAAATCAAGACACTGCAGCTCTGCTTCAGAATATATTTTTATTATTGTTTTATTTTATTTTTATTTTATTATTTTATTTTTTATATAATTGTATTTTTTATTATTATTTTATTGTTTTATTATTCTTATTTTTTTTATTATTACTATTTTTCAGATGATTTTATTCTGTTTTGGCCGACTATCTAGACGACATTAAAGTACCTTCTCTTGACCTGATAGAGAGAGACATATCAAACAAACACAACTTACATCCGGAGGAAATATGACCTAGTGTCTCCACATATGAAGTGTGTGAGTGTGTGTATTACTATGCTGTGTGTGTGTGTGTTTGACACTGATGTATTGGTCTATTTCACTGCAGTGTCCGCCGTAATAGGACAGGATGAATGTGTGACCCAGAGATAACTGACCAGGACTCTGACCAACTATGTGTGTGTGTGTGTGTGTGTGTGTGTGTGTGTGTGTGTAGAATATTCACAATCTCTAAGCTGTGCATTTTTGCACACAGATGTGTGTGTGTGTGTGTGTGTGTGTGTGTGTGTGTGTGTGTGTGTGTGTGTGTGTGTGTGTGTATTGATCAGTCCATCCATCACTGACACAATTATATTTTCATAAACACTCTTTGGATGAATCTCACAAGAACATGTCTGGTTCATACCAAATATTAAAAGAAAATAATAAGAAAATATATTTTGCATGTAAATATATGGCACATTTGAATCCTCCAAAATCTCATTCTCATCAATGTAATATATTTATGAAAATAATGCACTTATTCTGTTAAATACTTACAGTCGTGCATTAAAACCATACAAGTAACGTTTGTTTTTGTATTTGTTTTGAATTTTTCACCATTCAATAAATTCCTCATGTATTAAATCCTGCCCATCTTTTTTTTTTTGTTAATGGAATATCCTGATGAACTGGGAAACTCATCACATTACAGAAGTAAAATGGGTTTTTTAACATTTAATAGTCATGAAAATAATGTCACAGCAGCATCTGCTTCATGCAAAAATCTCATTTCTTATTTCTTTCTCCTGCTTTCAGGGTGAAATATGAGCTGGACGCTTTCCAGAGACTCACCGGCCGGCGGAAGCGTGTCTCGTCTCTGACCGCGGCTCATCGCCTGTGCAGAGAAGAGAAAGAGAAACTGAGAGAAACAGAGAGGCTTCTGGGTCGTCAGCTGTGCTTCAGGGAAACTGAATCCTGTTAGAACTGATCCTGGAACAGCGTCATCTGACCTCAGACGCTCCAGGACGGAAAACGCACCAGTTTGAGCAGATGAGAGCGTGAAATGTGCCGTCTGTTTGAGGGATGTCCAGCGTGACATCTGAACTTTGCTAACGTCCCCTCCAGAACTATGGAATAAATCTGCTCATGATCTCACACACACACACACACACACACACACACACACTGCCCAAAGCAAGTCAGCCAAGACATGACAAGCGAGAGAAAGCAGACGCTGGATTTCTTACACAAACACACACACTCATTCCGGGTAATATGAATGTAAGTGGATTTCCAGTTGTCTCCAGCTCAAATTTCTCTTTCAAAATACGAGACAGAATTCCTGCCAGACACATTTAAATCCTTTCTTCTTGAACAACATGTTGGTTTAGTCCAGACAGATGATCTGGAAACACTTTAAAAACACTTCAAAAGGTGATAAAGTCACTTTAAAAAAGCTTCAGACCTAAATGAAAGATGCTTCTGATTGGTGCAAATCAGTGAAAAACTGTCAGAAAACGTGTTTTGTTGCATCATGAAGTTTTCCTAATTAGGAAGGTGGTCATAATGTTATGCCTGATCGGTGTATATCCCTACAAGTTAAGTGAACCATCCGGAGAGTGTGAGTGTGTGTGTGTGTGTGTGTGTGTGTTCTCCTTCCCATACCCTTGAGTTCATTACACTGAATATAAAGCTCTTCTAATGGAGCTTAAAGACCCGGATTCATCCATCCATCTCTCTCTCCGTCTATAAAGCCCTCTCTTCATCTCGTCCTGCTTTTCTCTTTCATCCAGCCTCTTAAACGCTCCCTCACTCCTGCCAAACACGCCTTACTAATAAATCCATCCCATAAACGCCCGGCTCTTCCTCCGGCTCGCATGTTCACACCCACTTCAGCCGTAATTACGACATCGACTGTTCAGCCAAACCAAAAGAGATTCTGATTGGCCGTTCAACATCACGTGACCGTCAGCTGAAGGTCATTCAGGGATTCTCAAACTTTATATTTTTCAAAGGGGTCATGACATGGATTTTTAAAAATTATTTTAATATGTTCTTTAAGGTTCACTTATAATACACACACAAAAATACAAATTCATATGCAGAAAAACTATTATTTTCTACCTTCATTCTGAGCGTCTGCCTGTAATGATGTGGGTGGAGCCTATAGTGTGATGATGTATAACTATTGGTCGATGTCTTGCTCTGGAGGCGGTCGTATGCAAATGTATTTGCACATATGACATCACAGATTCAACAAGTATTTTGAAATTGTAGTAATTTTTAGTTACTAATTGAAAATGTTTCATGTATTAAACAAACAAATTCTACTGACAAAAATAAAGTAGTAGGACAAATTTTATAAAACAATATTCGAGAGAACCTAATACACTTCAACAATCCCTTTCTTACAGTGCAGAGTGGATCCCGAATATTCCTCTGGATCGTGGGCACAAACGGGGAAAAGGGAAGAGTGACAGAATTAGGGGTTTTAACGATGGCGAGGAGGGGTGAAAGGTCAAAGATCAAAAGCCACGAGTTTGGACGAGAAGTAAATCCATTAACTGTGGAAATTGGCTCATAATTCACGTATGACAGCGGATATCAGAGAATTCCCGTACAAACAAACAAAAACCAGATAAAACGTTTAACGTCCCCTGATTCACAGGAAAGTGGAAGTTGTTTGTGTACTTGTGAAGTGTGTGTGTGTTAAAGAGGCAATGTGTTGAGTCTGATAAGCTCAGAACGGTTCTCTCCGGCCTCTGGCTTCACTCCAACCTTTCCATCGGGCCGTCCAACCCCGAAACACACAAACACACAATCTCATTTGCCACTTGTCTTCGTGTCCGTCTATATGTCACAAACAAACGGAAAACAGCCAGTATTGAAAGTCAAACACTCGCTGCCAAAGTTCTGCTCAGTTCCACCTGGGCCAGAAAACGTGGCACCTTAAATCAGCTTAAATGCCAAGAGTTGAGATGATGTCAACTCAATGTGAAGTTTTTCAGAGCAACATCAGCTCAGTCCTGCAAGACTGATGCAAAACCAAAGATCCTGATCTCAGCTGCCTCAAAATAAAAGGACTGTATGCAGAAATATCATGTGTGAATTTGTGCGAATGCTGCAGCAAAAGCAGGTCAACATTGCACCCTTGAATTGGGTCCGAAAACTCGGTCCATATATCAAACGCATTTGCACGTAAATGTATGAAACTTGGTACACATATAGATCATATTGGGACAAACAACTTCCGCACTCATAGTCATTAGCTCCGCCCAACAGGAAGTCATCTATTATGGGTTGTTTGAAAAACGCACACTCTGAAATTTGATACACTTCTCTTATTT
This sequence comes from Ancherythroculter nigrocauda, assembly GCA_036281575.1. Taxonomy (NCBI): domain Eukaryota; kingdom Metazoa; phylum Chordata; class Actinopteri; order Cypriniformes; family Xenocyprididae; genus Ancherythroculter; species Ancherythroculter nigrocauda. The sequence continues at coordinate 45,923,646 of VTFQ01000013.1, forward strand.
CGGGCGATTCATCCGATCACCACCAAACATGGTCAACATGAAGCCGAAACCTTAGGATGCTAAACTGCGGACGAATTTTTGATATCTCGAATGGTTTGGCCGAGACGAGGCAATGAATTTATGGCAATAAAAGGGAAACAGGAAGTGTGTTATAACTTCAGCATGGATGTGACTATTGCGAGTCAAAAGTCATAGCGCCACCGACTGGCAGCAGGAAGTATGTCACTTTCAAAATGCTTTGAAATCGCCCTCTCATTTTTATCCGATTCACTTCAAACTTCATCAGTATAATGTCAAAACACGGCAGATGTAGACTTGTGAAAGGATTCTTGATATCTTAAAAACTGTTGCCATGGCATTAGCATGCTTCAAATTACATGAAACTCGACATACGCATCAGAATCGTCAGCTGTTAGACGCTGGTAAGGCCTTAGAAACTGGTGTGGAGAGGGAGTTCTGAATCGCCACCTTTTGACAAAAGTGGGGGTTAGTTTTGCCTATAGTCACCAAACTCAGTACATATATTGTTCTCATAAAGCTGGACAACTTTCGAATGTACAGTCATTAGCTCCAACCAACAGGAAGTCAGATATTTAGGTTTGAATGTGAATTTTTTTAAATTTTTAACTACTCCCCCTATGGGATTCATACGATTCACACCAAACTTTCTGAACATGGTGGCAAGATATTGAAGATGTTAAATTGTGAACGGATGTTTGGATATTATAAACAGTGTTGCCATGGCGAGCGATTAATTTAATGACAAAAAGGGAAACAGGAAGAGTCTCATATCTTGACATAATCCTTTTATATTTACCCAGTTTAAATGCATATTGCCCGTCGTGCACAATTGCCCTGAAGCCACCAGGGATTGGGCCCGTCATCGCTGCTTGCAGCTATATTTGTTTTTGTTCCTCTTTTGTAAGTCGCTTTGGATAAATACATTTACTAAACACAAAAATGCAGGGACATTGTAAAATGCTTAACGCTTAATGTGGCTTGATGTACTAAGACAGTAATATTAAAAGACCAAACTCAGTACACAGCTTATTAATAAAGCATAGGCTACTATGTACAGAAAAGCAGATAAGAATATAAACGCAACATGTTTAATTACACATTAGCGTTTTCCTCCCATAGAAATCTGCACATAGTATGCTTTATTAATAAGGTGTTTACTAAGTTTGGTCTTTTAATATCACTGTCTAAGCAGTACATTAAGCCACATTAAGCGTTTTTCACATTAACCCCCAGTTTCACAGACAAGGCTTAAGCTAGTCCTAGATTAAAATGCTTTTTTGAGCTGTTTTAACTGAAAGCAACTTGCACTGACTTATCTTAAAATATGTCAGTGCCATTGTTTTGTCTCAAGATGCACGCCAGTAATGTTTTTTTCTAGTGTACGTTTATAAAAGCTACTTAAATATCCTAATTGAACTAAGGCCTAAGTGTTTTAGACTGTACCTAAATACATGACTTTTAAACCAAACAAACTTCTGTCAAATGTTTTGATTGTACAAGTGTGTCTGTGCATCTTGCTTTACAATAAATGACATGGTTTGATACTTCATCATCAAATGCAATGGCATTCAGAGTTTTATAAGTGTCCAAATGTCTAAGTGACCTTTTGTAGCCTATGTATTTGTATTCATAGAAAACGTCAAAACTGAACCAGCTCAGATGTGCTTCTTGTACTGTGAATTGATTCATCTGATTGCGTTTGTGATCAGATTCACCTGTTATCAGCTGTGGGCGAAAGAATAATAACACACACACACACATATGAGCAAATTCAATCTCCAGAATTTACACCTGTGAATCTACAAAGCTGTCAAATGAAGTGTGTGTTACCTAGCGACCAGGAGAGCGGCCTCCACATTCATAAATTAGGCAAACCAGAGAGAGCGACTCCACGGGTCCTGCTGGAGGGCTTTACTGTACGTCCCCTTATAACTGATCCATTTTAGTGCTGCTATTCCAGCGCAAATAAACTGCGTTTTATGCACGTGTAACCAGCAGCTGTGCACCGATCTATGTGTTTAAATAGCTTGCATGTTAAAATGTAGTCATTGTCATTATTTATATGTGAATGAGGCTCCTTTCGAAAAGTTTAGGCTGTTGGCGGCCAATCAAATCAAAGATGGTGGGGCTTTAAGCCGAACACCAATGTCAGCACAACTAACGGTTGAAGAGCGTCTGAGGTAAGATAAAAATCAGCTAAATATTTAATATTTGACAACTGTTTCACGATAGAAATGTTAAACGACCAACAGTAATATCCAGTGATGTAAACTACATGCCTTTTTTGGTCAAAGTTCGCAGTTGAAAATATAGGCGGAATCACGTCATTCATAACAAACATTTAGTGGTTTCGATAATATAGGAATACAGATAAATACTAATGTGTTAAAATGATTTGGTATTAACTAGAACAAAATGATTACTTTACAAAAACACCTTACGAAAATTAACCATGGTTTTATTATAGTTATGTGTAGTAATCATGTTTTTGGCGGATTTATTACTATTCGTATAACCACAGTTTTACTGCAAATACCATGGTAAAAATATGGTTAGTGTAGCAAAACTATGGTTAATTTGTGGTTACCTATTGTAACTATGGTTTTTTGGTGTTATTTGTTGTAAAACCATGGTTATTTTTTGTAAGAGATAGCCTATTCTTTTACTGTTCTTCTTTCTTTCTCGTTATTTCCCTAAATCCATTCAAATTCTTTAATTATTTAATAATAAAGACCATTACAACCATTAAATTTGCCCCTCAATGTGCGAGACATTGTCACAGCCTTGTCTGACTCAATTAACATGGCACTTTCATGACAAGAAAAATACCCACTTACTGCAAATAGTGCATAATTTCTATGTGCAAACTGTGATCAGCACTAATTTTGTGGGCGTTTGTTGTGTCAGTACCTGATTTGAAAAATTCGCTCAGTGAATCGAGTACTAAAACAACACAGACAACACATACAAATAAACGGTGGCATAAAATAGTATAATTACTCATAAATACATGTGACCGCACCACATCTGTAGTGTAAACACTAATGCATCCTAAAGCACAGTAAAGGAACGCCTGCTCACATAATAAGCATTACGCATTTATCAGATGCTTTTATCCAAAGTGACTTACATTGCATTCAAGGTATATATTTGATTTGATCAGTTCATGCATTCCCTGTAGGAAACCCAGCAGCTGGACCATCATACGGGCGATGCGCCTCAGTTCAGTCTGGGCCAAAGACATTTTCCAGTGCAAAAAAACTCAATGACTTGTGACGTGTGTTTTTACACTCGGTTTGTTTCAGGAGTGCCGTTACATGTGAACGCTTCAGATGAACTCAAAAGTACAGGCTCTTATAGGACATCCTGCAGTTTAATATGAAAATAAAGGCTTGAGGGTTTAGCCAGAGTTTTCAATGCTGCATTAAAGTGTTGAAATCAGATTTGCTCAAAATAACTCTGTGGCCTTTTTTAAAGGGGTCATGAATTGAGAAATCAACTTTTCCTTGAGCTTTTGATATATGAGGTCATCGTACTATAAGAATATCCTGTAAGATTCAGAACTGAAATCTTCCTTGTTAGTCCAAAAACAGCTTTTATTGACACCAGACCCAGAGAACGACTGATCCTGTCATAGATAGGTGAAACTCCGCCTCCACTGAACAAATCAACGCCCACTTCATCATCACAGCATTAGCCCCGCCCACTGGTGTGTGAGTGAGATGAGGAGGAGAGAAGAGCGATACAGGACTAAAATAACATTACCTTTCAAAGGATCCTAATGCAGGAATATGGTTATTTATTTTCATCAATGTGAATGTCTCAGTTGAGCTTTATTTATTTGTATTCGGTTCATTTCACTGTGGATTCTTTGGTAAATCAATCGCATTTCTGCATTATCAGACTTTTACGATATGAACTCGACAGTAATGCAACAACATGTCAGTAACTGTGTTCATTCTAATGCCTGATCTGATATTAATGATTCATGTACAGTCAGATGATCTTTGTCTGTGTGTCAGTAAATCAAACCAGCGACTAAACGCTCAACTTCACCTTGTTTCTCTTAGTAGGATGAAAATAATCTGATTAAATTATATATAGAAAGTGATCAAAGAACGCTCCCTTTACAATCGCTGGAGCTGTCAATCAAACAGAGTTTATCAGTGATTATCAGCGCCAAAACTCACGTTTTACTCAACAAATCTCTTAGTTATATTGTGTTTGCACTGTTAGTTATGATGAAAGCATTCGTTAAGTGTGCAGAAATTGAGTTTCAATGACGAGATCACTGCTTTCATGAGCTCAACAACATGTCTGTGATCGACTACAGTGTTCATCAATGCAACCTTGTTAACCTAGTTAACCTTGAGAGCTGTAATAGTAAAAGTGTGCTAAAAGAGAGAGTAATACTTGGCTATTTCATATGCAAAGATGTCAGCCAATCACAGCAGTGGGCGTTTACACTGAAGTCTCACACAGACACGCCCCTTAAAACAGAGCGTTCAAATCAGAGGATAAAATAAGGGAAGGAAAAATGCCTTTTATTTCTAAATTATGACAATTTTTGATGTAAAAATCATACTAACATTATAAATGCGCCCCAGGATACATTATAAAACAATAAAACAACCCAGTTCATGACCCCTTTAAAAGGATCTGAGTTTGGTTATCTGACCGTCTTGTGCTAGAGATTAGTGATGAAATCACGGGCAAAACTCACTGAAATCACAAGTGACTATTAAAATTTTTTAACCTGACAAAAATATGTTCTAAGAACGTTTTGGTAATGTTCCCATACAAACGTATTTGTTCTCTGAACATTCAAAACATCGATTTTTTAAAAATGTTTTGAAAACTTTTACATGGTTTTATGTGACTGTTAAAGGGTCTCTATGTAGGAATGACACCCAGTGGTCGAAATAGGTACTGCAGTCCAAATTCAAAATATTGTTTGCCCCGCCTCCTCGTTCAAAGACGCGGGTGGCCAGGACACGCATCAAGAGGGAGCGCAATTGACAATAAAAGCTGAGGAGACTTACACACTGTAAGCTGATGAATTGATTTATCTGATTTAATATGCTGTCGTTCATACAGATTTTTAGATGGATTCAGAGGCTTTTGAGGTCAGACAGAATCTGCGATTCTGTGACTCAGTTTGTTTGCTGGTTTCCATGGCTGCAATATGCGGTGTTTTCGGCTAACTGGCAACCTGTAACACTATTGGATAAACTGCAGCACACGGTTTCACACAGACCAAAACAAAGACAGTCATTCCGACACGGAGCGCACATTTCACAGTAGAATATCTGGCTGTAGCTTTGCTTTTCTGAGAAACAAGTAGGTGAACTTAGCATGTTTCCTAAATATCCGCAAACATATTGCCGTATTTTTATGATTTATTAAAATAAAAATCTTACATAGAGCCCCTTTAAGGAAACATCCAATTTGATCATTCTACGAACATTATGGAAACGTTACTTTTGAATGTTCTCTGAACGTTCTGAAACAAAAATGTTAGACGAACATCCAACTAAAACCACTCCATGAACAATATATAGATAACGCTTTTCTCCTAACATTTTGAGAACATTATTAAAGACCAGATAACGTTGAACGAACGTTCTATTAACGTTACAGGAAGAACGTTTGTTCAGAACATTGAGAGAACCTTTCCTGAATTTCAGCAGCAGGTCTAAACCGCCTCTGTGTTAGTCCGGTTTCGCTCCGTGTGCAGATGTTGCTCCAGTAAGTTTATGACCCTGAGAGAGAGACAGAATGTTAATGAGAGAGAGACAGACGGACGGAGAGACAGACAGTTTTTATGGAGCTGACGGAGGTGTCTTAATGTCTTCAGCATATGGAGCTGCTGCATAAATCCATCAGGAGAGAAACGTGAGCTCGTGCGCTGGGTTTATTTAACTCACACACACTACTAGTTTAGCCCACATGTGATTGCAATAAGGTTTCTGTAACTCACACCTTTGTTTTGGTCTTTTCACTAAATTCAAATTAAACTGGACCCTCGGCCAAATGACTATTTTAATTTCTGATTTAAAACAGTGTAAATAAATCTCGGTTTGATCCCTCTCTCCCGTCTCTCTGCTCTGTTGAGTTTTATATGACACTGCCATTTTCTGCTCGGCCTGGAGAACAAACAGAGAGTCATAAAAGTGTCAGCAGTCATCCATCAGTCCTGACGGCACAGCCTCAACTCTACACGCCGCGCTCTATTCTACTCTATTAAACTCTACACCGTCTCCTCTTTCTGACTGTAATGTCACACTGAGTGAAAGCAACATACACTAGCATTCATGAGTTTCTGAATCATTTGTGCAGTTTCTTCAAGAAATTAATACTTTTATTCATCAAGGATGCACTAAATTCATCAAAAGTGACAGTAAAGACATTAATAATGTCAAATAAATGCTGTTCTTTTGAACTTTCTGTTCATCAAAGAATCCTGAAAAATAAAATGTATGACAGTTTCCACAAAAATATGAAGGTTTCAACATTAATATAACGCAGCCACCAGGGGTTAACGCAGTCTTGGTGAGCAGAAGAGAAACATCAACAAATCTCAATTATTCCATACTTTCAACCTCAGTGTAAATGTCTTTACTGTCACTTTGAATCAATTTAATGCATCCTTGATGAATAAAAGTATTAATTTCCAATGACCCAAACTTTAGGATGGTAGTGTATTTGATGAAGAGATTTCTGAAATATTCCTCATGATTCATGGATTTTAGCACGAGCAGCATGGGAAGAACCCGCTGCTTTTAACTGCGCCTGATGTAAGCTTGAGATGTTTATTCATGTCAGATGAAGTACGTTTGTCTAGAATCGTGATTCACGCTGAATGCTAATGTATGTTTGTATGGGAAATCATAAATTGCCCTGGAATGTTTCCCCTGATCAAAGGAGGAAATAAACACATGGTGCGTTTGAGAAGAGAAACTCTGAAGAGGATCCTCGCCGTTCTTCATGCATTCGTTGGGAACACAGTCGTGTGAGACGCTTCTGGAGGAATTAAACCAAATCATTCTGATGACAGACTTTGACTGTTTCAAAACCACCAAACCAACATTTGAGATGCTGCGATGTGATTGGTCCGCTGGTTAGTGCGGTTATCCAATCACAGCCTCTGCTGAGGCAAAGTCACATGATGGTTTGAGGGATTTATTTGGTAAATGTGTTTCCATCGTAGTTTATGCACGTTTTCTTAATGGACAAAACAATGATCCGCCATCTTGGCGTTTCCATCCAGCATTTTGTAATGCGATATTTCGCAAAATTCACTATTGTGTCTGGGGTCTGATTTACTGATTTCTCAGAGGAATATTTTGTTAAAATAACATCACCAGCATTTGTGGGATATCATCCATTTCCATAGACTAAATGAAATGCAACTTACCCTTATAATATATCATGTATAATTAGTACAGCAATATAGTTTATAAAGGTGCCCTCGAATAAAAAATTGAATTTATCTTGGCATAGTCAAATAATAAGAGTTCAGTACATGGAAATGACATACAGTGAGTCTCAAACTCCATTGTTTCCTCCTTCTTATATAAATCTCATTTGTTTAAAAGACCTCCGGAAAACAGGCGAATCTCAACATAACACCGACTGTTACGTAACAGTCGGGATCATTAATATGTACGGCACCAATATTTGCATATGCCAGCCCATGTTCAAGGCATTACACAAGGGCAGCCAGTATTAACGTCTGGATCTGTGCACAGCTGAATCATCAGACTAGGTAAGCAAGCAAGAACAATAGCGAAAAATGGCAGATGGAGCAATAATAACTGACATGATCCATGATATCATGATATTTTTAGTGATATTTGTAAATTGTCTTTCTAAATGTTTCGTTAGCATGTTGCTAATGTACTGTTAAATGTGGTTAAAGTTACCATCGTTTCTTACTGTATTCACGGAGACAAGAGCCGGCTAATGCTACAACAGTGTAGCATTAGCCGTTAGCCACGGAGCACAGCCTCAAACTCATTCAGAATCAAATGTAAACAATATAACAGTATACAATACTCACATAATCCGACACATGCATGACGAACACTTTGTAAAGATCCATTTGAGGGTTATATTAGCTGTGTAAACTTTGTTTATGCACTGTTCAAGGCAAGCGCGAGCTCCGTGGGCCAGTTAAAGGGCCAGTAGCCCTGAATCGGCTTATTTATAATGATGCCCCAAAATAGGCAGTTAAAAAAATGAATTAAAAAAAATCTATGGGGTATTTTGAGCTGAAACTTCACAGACACATTCAGGGGACACCTTAGACTTATATTACATCTTTTTTTAAAAAGTTCTAGGGCACCTTTAAAGGACAGAGAAATCACTTACCTGTTGTTGATGATGTCAAAGGTTGTGTCCAGTCAAACTCTACAGTATTTTGACACAAAATAAATGGTAAAATCTAGTCAAATTAGTCAGATGAACAAAAAAACCTCATGAACAAAACTATACAAGGTCAAAGAAAATACGACACAGATGACATTAAATATCAGTTCACTTACAGACTTAGACACTTTACAGAATTGACTTGACAAGTGAATTAACTAAATTACAAGCTGCCCATTTCTGTTTTTAAACCCTCCAGTACACTTGATCCAGATATATATTTTAGATAGATAGATAGATAGATAGATAGATAATGTGTATAAACATTATGCACATTTTTGTAATTAGGGGTTCAAACCACATATAAACACTGAAACACTATTGTAATTGTAAGGATTTTCGTTATTTTTCTTCTGCTGTAAAACTGATCGAGCAGAACAAACCGTAAGGCCTAGAGACTTGAAACTTGGCCAGATGATAGGTCTCAATTTGGGAGAGACTGACAATAGGTGGCGCTACAGTGATCAACAACGCACATAAATGCTCATAACTCCTAGACCGTTTGTCCTAGACTCAAGTTACATCGTTGGAATCATTGGCTCAAGACGAACAAAACATATATCTCCGATTTCATTTGCACCTGGAAAAATTTTCTGCCATTTTGAATTTTGTCCAAAACCTACTTTTGCAAACTAGTCTTAGGTGTTTCGCCCAATCGGAGCCATGCAGATATGTTCTCTGGAGACTGAATATCAAAAGTTATTAAAAAAAAGTTGAAATTTTAATTCACGGTCGCTAAGGGGCGCCAAAACATCCGAAACGGGCGTAGCCACTTTTACTAAATTGGCTTTAACTCCTGAATGGAA
>VTFQ01000013.1:45940402-45972902 GCA_036281575.1 Ancherythroculter nigrocauda
TTTTGGAGTGAAAATGTTACATTCTTCTGGAGTGGCTAAAAAGATCCTAAATCATTCCAGCCTTTGTTGGCATCATTAGGAAAAATATTTAGGAATAGCACCAGAATGTCACGAGATCTGAGCTCAAAGCAGCAACATTCTGGAATTCTAGGAATTCCACTTGTTAAATCAACCTTTGTTGTTTTGGTGAGAAAAATCAAAATACTTCTGGAGTGGCTAAAAACATCCTAAAACACTCCAGCGTTTGTTAGCATCATAGGGAAAAATATTCAGGAATAGCACTGTAATGTCTAGCATTGTGATTTCAGAGCGGCAACATTCTGGAACATTCTGGAATTCCACTTGTTACATGTGTTATAATGAAAAATATTCAGGAATCAAAAGTGCTCAAAGTGGCAACATTATAAAACATTATGGAATTCCAGGAATTCCACACATCCATCTTTGTTGGTTTGGTGTGAAAACGTACAATTCTTCTGGAGTGGCTAAAAACATCCTAGATCATTCCAGTCTTTGTTGGCATCACCAGAAAAAATATTCAGGAATGGAAGCTTCTGAGCTCAGAGCGGCAACATTCCGGAATTCCTGGAATTCCACTTGTCACATTCAGTTACAATCCAAGAAAGAAAAAGAGCAAGGGACGGAAGAAGTGGAAGGGAAAGTGTTAAATTAGGTGATTTCTCTGATCCGTAGCGTCTTGGTGTGAATCTTCTCACTCTTCCGAAGTAAACATGTGAAGTGCTCAAAACAATCAAACAAGAAAACGTGAAAAATGAAAAGTATTTTGTATCTTTTGTCGTTTTATCCTCAGAATTATCTTGGGAATGTAACGCCCCTGTCAGGAATAAGTTATCGAACCGAAGTCAAAGGTCAGTGGTGATGACCGGCGTGACCCCGTGAATCAGCAGGGTCGGACCCAGGTTACGCGTGAGCAGCTCTAGCTGACACAGGTAGTCATGGTAACGACTGGTGTCAGCGGGAGGGCGGGGCAAATAGAGGAAGCGCACGGCGGGAGGGCCGAGCGGCTGGTCCAGGATGAGTTTGTTAACGGCTTGTAAATACTCGTCCGACACTCGTGAGGTGTTGGTCTGGAAACTATTAGTGAAAAAATTGTCGGCCTCGACTCCGCCCTCCTCGCTTTCCGGCTCTTCCTGTTCGATTCTCTCCGATCGCGTCTGCCGCTGCCAGTGAAGCGCGACTTGGGAATCCCAGGGAACCGTGAAGATATCCGCCTTCATCCTCAGGTCTTTCAGCAGGTGTCCGAGTTTCTGTTCCGTCCCCTTGAGGCTTCGCCCCGCCTCCACGCAAAGAAAAAGGCGGAGTCTTGCTTTCTGCCACGCCCTCGTCATGTTAAGAATGCAGGCGAGCTGAAGTAAAAACAGCGAGCACGTGTCGACGTACGCGGCGCTGTCCGGTCGCAAGAGATTCACCGGCCAAACGTCGACGAATATGGGCCCCTGGAGAGCGTGCGTCCGATCGAACTGATCGAAATATCGAGCTAACGCGATATTCTTCAGCATCTTGATCGCGTCTGCGATAATGCACACGTACTCCTGAGGCCCGAGAGACTTCCCGCCCCAAACTCCGCCCCTGCCCACAGTCACGCCCCCTCGCACTGGCGGGAAATGGAAAGGCGGGTCGTTCTGGTTTTCTGGGTCGTCGACCTGAGAGGAATTGTCATTACTCATCGTCAGGGTGGAGTCCAGGAGTTGGTCCTGAGGCGGGGTGTCGTCATAGAAACCCAAAACCACAGTGTTGGGTCTCATACCACCTGTGGATGACAAAATAAATTCAAATAAATAAATAAACTAATGCTCCACTTATTCACTTCTGTTTATGCTGATTATTTTGAAAAACTCAATTAAAAAAAGTTTAAAAAAAAGCAAACTAATAAATAAATTACACTATTTATAAAAATACATAGATAAAAAAAATAAAATACACACACACACACACACACATATATATAAATAACAAAATGCCGTTTCCGTGATATAAAATAACTGGTGTGAAATATGGAGACGTTTGGTGACGGGCGTCTGTCACTCACCGAGTCCTGAGATGAACAGCAGGTGTTGAACTCCATGTCTGATGGAGTCTGCCAGCGTGAGATTAACAAACGCTTTAATATTCAAATGATCCACCAGAGACAACCAGGAGTCATACTGAGACTGCAGCGGATCAGACGGAGAATGTCTGGAGAGACCGACAGAGAGAGCGTCAGTGCTTCCGTACAGATTATTACAGGTTATTTTCATCTTAATATTCATGTATCACGTGTCGCCTGCTGTCAGTTACCACAGGTCATCATTCAGACGACGTACAGCTCAAATAACACACGTTTGAGTGTTTGAACAAACTATAAATGATGGTCTGTTAATCAACAGGACGTCTTCATGAGTTTTACCCAGGTCTCCCAGCTGCACGTGCGCCAGCACATAGAGGCCGCTCTTCTTGATGTCGTTGATGAAGGTGATCAATCCCACACTGCACCTGGGGTTGGACACCATCAGCAGCACCTGAGGCCTCCAGAACTTCACGTGATCTTTACGAACGTCCAGCATCAGCAGGTACTTACGCACCTGGAAACACAAACAAGAATCTGGTTTACAGGACTACTAGCAGTGTGTGTGTGTGTGTGTGTGTGAGAGAGGCTGTAATAAGTTAAGTGGCTGTAACAGTCCTGCATGTGTGTGTGTGTGTGTGTGTCCGGTGGGAGCACACATCTCTTGGCAGGGCTCTGTTCTGGAGCGGCTCCAGCGGCGCAGAGGACGAAGGCTGTACCTGGTGGAAGATGAGCGCCTGGCTGATGCAGCCCCAGCTGCTGACGGGACTCAGGTAATGGATCAGCAGCAGCAGCAGCATGAAGGCGATACTGGCAGACGCGTAGATGGCGTTGATCAGGAACATCATCACGGCGCAGCCGATGATTCCCAGAACACACGTGTGCCAGGTGAAATACCTGAATGTCGGCCTGCGGCGAGACGGAGAGAGAGTTTTGGTGCGGATCAGAGTCTGTTTGGACGTTTTCTGGGTATAATTCAGATGGTTTCATAATCAGTACTGCACCAGCTCTTGGTAGTGTGAGCATTTCAGAATAAACTGCCCTGACATTTAAAAAAAAAACTACTGGTATATTTCTGGAGCAAATCAGAAACAAGACTCATTATCTTACACAATCTTTTTACTTGATAAGACAAATAAAGTGAAAAATAAATAATTCTAATAATTATATATATATATATATATATATATATATATATATATATATATATATATATATATATATATACACACACACAATTTTAAATATAAAATCATTTAAACATTTTAAATAATTTTATAAATTATAATTAAATTAATATAATATAAATATATGTTAAAATATAAAAAATATGTACAGTATATATATAACTTAAATATTGCATTTTAATATAACATTACTTAAAATAATATATATAGTACTTATAAAAAATATATCACTATTTTAAATCATTTGTGATATAAATCAATTGTGATATATAGTGATATAAAAAGTTATATAACATTTTGCTGATATCATAAGACAGATATAGATATCAGAGTTTTAGGTTTACTCTAGTGAACACATGTACAACATGAAGAAATCACTGCTTGAGCGTCACAGATGTGGTAAATGCACTAATTAGCAGAACTGAACCGTTATTGATGTATAATTTGCCCATTAGAATCTAACGCAGCTGAAATTACTCAATGAATGCATGTAAAAACTGGTTTTGGTGAGCAGCTCTTCACATCTCTCTCTCACAGATGCTGTTGTATTAATGTGGAAGTAAACAAACAGACAAAGGGAGGAAAACAAGAGTAGAAAAAGAGACGTAAACAGCACTTTCTATCTTTACCACCTTCTCCTCCTGAGTCATTATCTATTTACAGAAATATTCCAGATTAAATACTGCCAGACATTTTCTTTCTTCTATTACACAACTATGGGAGCAAAACACACACAAACCCCAGTGTGTGTTTGATCAGTAAGCACACCAGCGTCTAACACACACACTCTGACGTCTCTAAAAGCACCTCGTCTCTGTCTTTTCACGATTCAGCTTCATTGAGCTTCATTAGTAGCTCAAGTCCTTTAGAGATTTCGCTCGAGGAGGAAGCAGGTCAAAGTTCAGCCGCGTGTGTTTGTGTAAATAACAATGAGTGTATTTGTGTCTGTTTGGAGCATTGAGAGTGTTTGTGTGGGTTAAATGTGTGTTTGTGAGAGAGTCATTATAACAGCAATTACGAGTTTGTCTTTAATGGATTTTCATCTTGTAGAGGGGTCAGTGTGGGGTCAAACCCATCGAACGAGTTGTTTTATCCCATCAGACGAGTTGTTTTAACCCAGCGGACGAGTTGTTTTAACCCAGCGGACGAGTTGTTTTAACCCATCGGACGGATTGTTTTAAACCAGCGGACGGATTGTTTTAACCCATCGGACGAGTTGTTTTAACCCATCGGACGAGTTGTTTTAACCCATCGAACGAGTTGTTTTAACCCAGCGGACGAGTTGTTTTAACCCAGCGGACGTGTTGTTTTAACCCAGCGGACGAGTTGTTTTAACCCAGCGGACGAGTTGTTTTAACCCAGCGGACGTGTTGTTTTAACCCATCGGACGAGTTGTTTTAACCCATCAGACGAGTTGTTTTAACCCATCGAACGAGTTGTTTTAACCCAGCGGACGAGTTGTTTTAACCCAGCGGACGTGTTGTTTTAACCCATCGGACGAGTTGTTTTAACCCATCAGACGAGTTGTTTTAACCCATCGAACGAGTTGTTTTAACCCAGCGGACGAGTTGTTTTAACCCAGCGGACGTGTTGTTTTAACCCAGCGGACGAGTTGTTTTAACCCAGCGGACGTGTTGTTTTAACCCAGCGGACGAGTTGTTTTAACCCATCGAATGAGTTGTTTTAACCCATCGGACGTGTTGTTTTAACCCATCGAACGAGTTGTTTTAACCCATCGAACGAGTTGTTTTAACCCAGCGGACGTGTTGTTTTAACCCAGCGGACGAGTTGTTTTAACCCAGCGGACGTGTTGTTTTAACCCAGCGGACAAGTTGTTTTAACCCATCGAACGAGTTGTTTTAACCCAGCGGACGTGTTGTTTTAACCCATCGAACGAGTTGTTTTAACCCATCGAACGAGTTGTTTTAACCCATCGAACGAGTTGTTTTAACCCATCGAACGAGTTGTTTTAACCCATCAGACGAGTTGTTTTAACCCAGCGGACGAGTTGTTTTAACCCAGCGGACGTGTTGTTTTAACCCAGCGGACGAGTTGTTTTAACCCAGCGGACGAGTTGTTTTAACCCAGCGGACGTGTTGTTTTAACCCATCGAACGAGTTGTTTTAACCCATCGAACGAGTTGTTTTAACCCATCGAACGAGTTGTTTTAACCCATCAGACGAGTTGTTTTAACCCATCAGACGAGTTGTTTTAACCCAGCGGACGAGTTGTTTTAACCCAGCGGACGTGTTGTTTTAACCCAGCGGACGAGTTGTTTTAACCCATCGAACGAGTTGTTTTAACCCATCGAACGAGTTGTTTTAACCCATCGAACGAGTTGTTTTAACCCATCAGACGAGTTGTTTTAACCCATCAGACGAGTTGTTTTAACCCATCGAACGAGTTGTTTTAACCCATCGAACGAGTTGTTTTAACCCATCGAACGAGTTGTTTTAACCCATCGAACGAGTTGTTTTAACCCATCGAACGAGTTGTTTTAACCCATCGAACGAGTTGTTTTAACCCATCGAACGAGTTGTTTTAACCCAGCGGACGTGTTGTTTTAACCCATCGAACGAGTTGTTTTAACCCATCGAACGAGTTGTTTTAACCCATCGAACGAGTTGTTTTAACCCATCAGACGAGTTGTTTTAACCCATCAGACGAGTTGTTTTAACCCAGCGGACGAGTTGTTTTAACCCAGCGGACGTGTTGTTTTAACCCAGCGGACGAGTTGTTTTAACCCAGCGGACGAGTTGTTTTAACCCAGCGGACGAGTTGTTTTAACCCAGCGAACGAGTTGTTTTAACCCAGCGGACGTGTTGTTTTAACCCAGCGGACGAGTTGTTTTAACCCAGCGGACGTGTTGTTTTAACCCATCGAACGAGTTGTTTTAACCCATCGAACGAGTTGTTTTAACCCATCGAACGAGTTGTTTTAACCCAGCGGACGTGTTGTTTTAACCCATCGAACGAGTTGTTTTAACCCATCGAACGAGTTGTTTTAACCCATCGAACGAGTTGTTTTAACCCATCAGACGAGTTGTTTTAACCCAGCGGACGAGTTGTTTTAACCCAGCGGACGTGTTGTTTTAACCCAGCGGACGAGTTGTTTTAACCCAGCGGACGAGTTGTTTTAACCCAGCGGACGAGTTGTTTTAACCCAGCGAACGAGTTGTTTTAACCCAGCGGACGTGTTGTTTTAACCCAGCGGACGAGTTGTTTTAACCCAGCGGACGTGTTGTTTTAACCCAGCGAACGAGTTGTTTTAACCCAGCGTGTTGTTTTAACCCAGCGGACGAGTTGTTTTAACCCACGGACGGTTGTTTTAACCCAGCGGACGAGTTGTTTTAACCCGCGGACGAGTTGTTTTAACCCATCTGACGAGTTGTTTTAACCCAGCGGACGTGTTGTTTTAACCCAGCGGACGAGTTGTTTTAACCCAGCGGACGTGTTGTTTTAACCCAGCGGACGAGTTGTTTTAACCCAGCGGACGAGTTGTTTTAACCCAGCGGACGAGTTGTTTTAACCCAGCGGACGTGTTGTTTTAACCCATCAGACGAGTTGTTTTAACCCATCAGACGAGTTGTTTTAACCCAGCGGACGAGTTGTTTTAACCCAGCGGACGAGTTGTTTTAACCCAGCGGACGAGTTTTTTAACCCATCAGACGAGTTGTTTTAACCCAGCGGACGAGTTGATTTAACCCAGCGGACGTGTTGTTTTAACCCAGCGGACGAGTTGTTTTAACCCATCGAACGAGTTGTTTTAACCCATCGGACGAGTTGTTTTAACCCAGCGGACGAGTTGTTTTAACCCAGCGGACGAGTTGTTTTAACCCAGCGGACGTGTTGTTTTAACCCATCAGACGAGTTGTTTTAACCCATCAGACGAGTTGTTTTAACCCAGCGGACGTGTTGTTTTAACCCAGCGGACGAGTTGTTTTAACCCAGCGGACGAGTTGTTTTAACCCATCAGACGAGTTGTTTTAACCCAGCGGACGAGTTGTTTTAACCCAGCGGACGTGTTGTTTTAACCCAGCGGACGAGTTGTTTTAACCCAGCAGACGTGTTGTTTTAACCCATCGAACGAGTTGTTTTAACCCATCGAACGAGTTGTTTTAACCCATCAGACGAGTTGTTTTAACCCATCAGACGAGTTGTTTTAACCCATCAGACGAGTTGTTTTAACCCATCAGACGAGTTGTTTTAACCCAGCGGACGAGTTGTTTTAACCCAGCGGACGTGTTGTTTTAACCCAGCGGACGTGTTGTTTTAACCCAGCGGACGAGTTGTTTTAACCCAGCGGACGTGTTGTTTTAACCCATCGAACGAGTTGTTTTAACCCATCGAACGAGTTGTTTTAACCCATCGAACGAGTTGTTTTAACCCATCAGACGAGTTGTTTTAACCCATCAGACGAGTTGTTTTAACCCAGCGGACGAGTTGTTTTAACCCAGCGGACGTGTTGTTTTAACCCAGCGGACGAGTTGTTTTAACCCATCGAATGAGTTGTTTTAACCCAGCGGACGTGTTGTTTTAACCCAGCGGACAAGTTGTTTTAACCCATCGAACGAGTTGTTTTAACCCATCGAACGAGTTGTTTTAACCCAGCGGACGTGTTGTTTTAACCCATCGAACGAGTTGTTTTAACCCATCGAACGAGTTGTTTTAACCCATCGAACGAGTTGTTTTAACCCAGCGGACGTGTTGTTTTAACCCAGCGGACGAGTTGTTTTAACCCATCGAACGAGTTGTTTTAACCCAGCGGACGTGTTGTTTTAACCCAGCGGACGAGTTGTTTTAACCCATCGAACGAGTTGTTTTAACCCAGCGGACGTGTTGTTTTAACCCAGCGGACGAGTTGTTTTAACCCATCGAACGAGTTGTTTTAACCCAGCGGACGTGTTGTTTTAACCCAGCGGACGGGTTGTTTTAACCCAGCGGACGTGTTGTTTTAACCCAGCGGACGAGTTGTTTTAACCCAGCGGACGGGCTGTTTTAACCCAGCGAACGAGTTGTTTTAACCCATCGTACGAGTTGTTTTAACCCATCGTACAAGTTGTTTTAACCCATCGAACAAGTTGTTTTAACCCATCGAACAAGTTGTTTTAACCCATCTAACAAGTTGTTTTAACCCATCTAACGAGTTGTTTTAACCCAGCGCACGTGTTGTTTTAACCCATCGAACGGGTTGTTTTAACCCAGCGGATGGGTTGTTTTAACCCATCGAATGGATTGTTTTAACCCAGCGGATGGGTTGTTTTAACCCATCGAATGGATTGTTTTAACCCATCGAACGAGTTGTTTTAACCCATCGAACAAGTTGTTTTAACCCATCTAACGAGTTGTTTTAACCCAGCGCACGACTTGTTTTAACCCATCGAACGGGTTGTTTTAACCCAGTGGATGGTTTGTTTTAACCCATCGAACGAGTTGTTTTAACCCATCGTACAAGTTGTTTTAACCCATCGAACAAGTTGTTTTAACCCATCGAACAAGTTGTTTTAACCCATCGAACAAGTTGTTTTAACCCATCTAACGAGTTTTTAACCCAGCGGACGTGTTGTTTTAACCCAGCGCACGACTTGTTTTAACCCATCGAACGGGTTGTTTTAACCCAGCGGACGTGTTGTTTTAACCCATCGAATGGATTGTTTTAACCCATCGAACGAGTTGTTTTAACCCAGCGGACGAGTTGTTTTAACCCATCGAATGGATTGTTTTAACCCATCGAACGAGTTGTTTTAACCCATCGAACAAGTTGTTTTAACCCAGCGGACGACTTGTTTTAACCCAGCGGACGACTTGTTTTAACCCATCGAACGGGTTGTTTTAACCCAGCGGATGGGTTGTTTTAACCCATCGAATGGATTGTTTTAACCCATCGAACGAGTTGTTTTAACCCATCGAACAAGTTGTTTTAACCCATCTAACGAGTTGTTTTAACCCATCGAACGGGTTGTTTTAACCCATCGAACGAGTTGTTTTAACCCATCGAACAAGTTGTTTTAACCCATCTAACGAGTTGTTTTAACCCAGCGGACGACTTGTTTTAACCCATCGAACGGGTTGTTTTAACCCATCGAATGGATTGTTTTAACCCATCGAACGAGTTGTTTTAACCCATCGAACAAGTTGTTTTAACCCATCTAACGACTTGTTTTAACCCATCGAACGAGTTGTTTTAACCCAGTGGATGGTTTGTTTTAACCCATCGAACGGGTTGTTTTAACCCAGTGGATGGTTTGTTTTAACCCATCGAATGGATTGTTTTAACCCATCGAACGAGTTGTTTTAACCCAGCGGACGTGTTGTTTTAACCCATCGAATGGATTGTTTTAACCCATCGAACGAGTTGTTTTAACCCAGCGGACGAGTTGTTTTAACCCATCGAATGGATTGTTTTAACCCATCGAACGAGTTGTTTTAACCCATCAGACGAGTTGTTTTAACCCATCAGACGAGTTGTTTTAACCCAGCGGACGAGTTGTTTTAACCCAGCGGACGTGTTGTTTTAACCCAGCGGACGAGTGTTTTAACCCATCGAATGAGTTTTTAACCCAGCGGACGTGTTGTTTTAACCCAGCGGACAAGTTGTTTTAACCCATCGAACGAGTTGTTTTAACCCATCGAACGAGTTGTTTTAACCCAGCGGACGTGTTGTTTTAACCCATCGAACGAGTTGTTTTAAACCCATCGAACGAGTTGTTTTAACCCATCGAACGAGTTGTTTTAACCCAGCGGACGTGTTGTTTTAACCCAGCGGACGATTTGTTTTAACCCATCGAATGAGTTGTTTTAACCCAGCGGACGTGTTGTTTTAACCCAGCGGACGAGTTGTTTTAACCCATCGAACGAGTTGTTTTAACCCAGCGGACGTGTTGTTTTAACCCAGCGGACGAGTTGTTTTAACCCATCGAACGAGTTGTTTTAACCCAGCGGACGTGTTGTTTTAACCCAGCGGACGGGTTGTTTTAACCCAGCGGACGTGTTGTTTTAACCCAGCGGACGAGTTGTTTTAACCCAGCGGACGGGCTGTTTTAACCCAGCGAACGAGTTGTTTTAACCCATCGTACGAGTTGTTTTAACCCATCGTACAAGTTGTTTTAACCCATCGAACAAGTTGTTTTAACCCATCTAACAAGTTGTTTTAACCCATCTAACGAGTTGTTTTAACCCAGCGCACGTGTTGTTTTAACCCATCGAACGGGTTGTTTTAACCCAGCGGATGGGTTGTTTTAACCCATCGAATGGATTGTTTTAACCCAGCGGATGGGTTGTTTTAACCCATCGAATGGATTGTTTTAACCCATCGAACGAGTTGTTTTAACCCATCGAACAAGTTGTTTTAACCCATCTAACGAGTTGTTTTAACCCAGCGCACGACTTGTTTTAACCCATCGAACGGGTTGTTTTAACCCAGTGGATGGTTTGTTTTAACCCATCGAACGAGTTGTTTTAACCCATCGTACAAGTTGTTTTAACCCATCGAACAAGTTGTTTTAACCCATCGAACAAGTTGTTTTAACCCATCGAACAAGTTGTTTTAACCCATCTAACGAGTTGTTTTAACCCAGCGGACGTGTTGTTTTAACCCAGCGCACGACTTGTTTTAACCCATCGAACGGGTTGTTTTAACCCAGCGGACGTGTTGTTTTAACCCATCGAATGGATTGTTTTAACCCATCGAACGAGTTGTTTTAACCCAGCGGACGAGTTGTTTTAACCCATCGAATGGATTGTTTTAACCCATCGAACGAGTTGTTTTAACCCATCGAACAAGTTGTTTTAACCCAGCGGACGACTTGTTTTAACCCAGCGGACGACTTGTTTTAACCCATCGAACGGGTTGTTTTAACCCAGCGGATGGGTTGTTTTAACCCATCGAATGGATTGTTTTAACCCATCGAACGAGTTGTTTTAACCACTCGAACAAGTTGTTTTAACCCATCTAACGAGTTGTTTTAACCCATCGAACGGGTTGTTTTAACCCATCGAACGAGTTGTTTAACCCATCGAACAAGTTGTTTTAACCCATCTAACGATTGTTTTTAACCCAGCGGACTGTTTTTTAACCCATCGAACGGGTTGTTTTAACCCATCGAATGGATTGTTTTAACCCATCGAACGAGTTGTTTTAACCCATCGAACAAGTTGTTTTAACCCATCTAACGACTTGTTTTAACCCATCGAACGAGTTGTTTTAACCCAGTGGATGGTTTGTTTTAACCCATCGAACGGGTTGTTTTAACCCAGTGGATGGTTTGTTTTAACCCATCGAATGGATTGTTTTAACCCATCGAACGAGTTGTTTTAACCCAGCGGACGTGTTGTTTTAACCCATCGAATGGATTGTTTTAACCCATCGAACGAGTTGTTTTAACCCAGCGGACGAGTTGTTTTAACCCATCGAATGGATTGTTTTAACCCATCGAACGACTTGTTTTAACCCATCGAACGGGTTGTTTTAACCCAGCGGACGTGTTGTTTTAACCCATCGAATGGATTGTTTTAACCCATCGAACGAGTTGTTTTAACCCAGCGGACGAGTTGTTTTAACCCAGCGGACGAGTTGTTTTAACCCATCGAATGGATTGTTTTAACCCATCGAACGAGTTGTTTTAACCCATCGAACAAGTTGTTTTAACCCATCTAACGAGTTGTTTTAACCCAGCGCACGACTTGTTTTAACCCATCGAACGGGTTGTTTTAACCCAGTGGATGGTTTGTTTTAACCCATCGAATGGATTGTTTTAACCCATCGAACGAGTTGTTTTAACCCATCTAACGAGTTGTTTTAACCCAGCGGACGACTTGTTTTAACCCATCGAACGGGTTGTTTTAACCCAGCGGATGGGTTGTTTTAACCCATCGAACGAGTTGTTTTAACCCAGTGGATGGTTTGTTTTAACCCATCGAATGGATTGTTTTAACCCATCGAACGGGTTGTTTTAACCCATCGAACGAGTTGTTTTAACCCAGTGGATGGTTTGTTTTAACCCATCGAATGGATTGTTTTAACCCAGTGGATGGTTTGTTTTAACCCATCGGACGAGTTGTTTTAACCCAGTGGATGGTTTGTTTTAACCCATCGGACGAGTTGTTTTAACCCAGTGGATGGTTTGTTTTAACCCATCGAACGAGTTGTTTTAACCCAGTGGATGGTTTGTTTTAACCCATCGAATGGATTGTTTTAACCCATCGAACGAGTTGTTTTAACCCAGTGGATGGTTTGTTTTAACCCATCGAATGGATTGTTTTAACCCATCGAACGGGTTGTTTTAACCCATCGAACGAGTTGTTTTAACCCAGTGGATGGTTTGTTTTAACCCATCGAATGGATTGTTTTAACCCAGTGGATGGTTTGTTTTAACCCATCGAATGGATTGTTTTAACCCAGTGGATGGTTTGTTTTAACCCATCGGACGAGTTGTTTTAACCCAGTGGATGGTTTGTTTTAACCCATCGGACGAGTTGTTTTAACCCAGTGGATGGTTTGTTTTAACCCATCGAACGAGTTGTTTTAACCCAGTGGATGGTTTGTTTTAACCCATCGAATGGATTGTTTTAACCCAGTGGATGGTTTGTTTTAACCCATCGGACGAGTTGTTTTAACCCAGTGGATGGTTTGTTTTAACCCATCGGACGAGTTTTTAACCCAGTGGATGGTTTGTTTTAACCCATCGAACGAGTTGTTTTAACCCAGTGGATGGTTTGTTTTAACCCATCGAATGGATTGTTTTAACCCATCGAACGAGTTGTTTTAACCCAGTGGATGGTTTGTTTTAACCCATCGAATGGATTGTTTTAACCCATCGAACGGGTTGTTTTAACCCATCGAACGAGTTGTTTTAACCCAGTGGATGGTTTGTTTTAACCCAGTGGATGGTTTGTTTTAACCCATCGGACGAGTTGTTTTAACCCAGTGGATGGTTTGTTTTAACCCATCGAACGAGTTGTTTTAACCCATCGAATGGATTGTTTTAACCCATCGAACGGGTTGTTTTAACCCATCGAACGAGTTGTTTTAACCCATCGGACGAGTTGTTTTAACCCAGTGGATGGTTTGTTTTAACCCATCGGACGAGTTGTTTTAACCCAGTGGATGGTTTGTTTTAACCCATCGAACGAGTTGTTTTAACCCAGTGGATGGTTTGTTTTAACCCATCGAATGGATTGTTTTAACCCATCGAACGAGTTGTTTTAACCCAGTGGATGGTTTGTTTTAACCCATCGAATGGATTGTTTTAACCCATCGAACGGGTTGTTTTAACCCATCGAACGAGTTGTTTTAACCCAGTGGATGGTTTGTTTTAACCCATCGAATGGATTGTTTTAACCCATCGAACGGGTTGTTTTAACCCATCGAACGAGTTGTTTTAACCCAGTGGATGGTTTTTTAACCCATCGAATGGATTGTTTTAACCCAGTGGATGGTTTGTTTTAACCCATCGACGAGTTGTTTAACCCAGTGGATGGTTGTTTTAACCCATCGGACGAGTTGTTTTAACCCAGTGGATGGTTTTTTAACCCATCGAACGAGTTGTTTTAACCCAGTGGATGGTTTGTTTTAACCCATCGAATGGATTGTTTTAACCCATCGAACGAGTTGTTTTAACCCAGTGGATGGTTTGTTTTAACCCATCGAATGGATTGTTTTAACCCATCGAACGGGTTGTTTTAACCCATCGAACGAGTTGTTTTAACCCAGTGGATGGTTTGTTTTAACCCATCGAATGGATTGTTTTAACCCATCGAACGGGTTGTTTTAACCCATCGAACGAGTTGTTTTAACCCAGTGGATGGTTTGTTTTAACCCATCGAATGGATTGTTTTAACCCAGTGGATGGTTTGTTTTAACCCATCGGACGAGTTGTTTTAACCCAGTGGATGGTTTGTTTTAACCCATCGGACGAGTTGTTTTAACCCAGTGGATGGTTTTGTTTAACCCATCGAACGAGTTGTTTTAACCCAGTGGATGGTTTGTTTTAACCCATTGAATGGATTGTTTTAACCCATCGAACGAGTTGTTTTAACCCAGTGGATGGTTTGTTTTAACCCATCGAATGGATTGTTTTCAACCCAGCATTTTTTTGTGTATGGGTGTATATTTGTAATCAATTATTTTACTAATATAATGATTATTAGTAAAAGAAAACTAATGAGAAAAAACTGAGATGTAAAAATAATGTCGAACATGTTCCCCAAACACTTTCCGATAGCCCGCCCCCAAACACATGTCATTGGTTGAGTCGCTGTCTCATGTCAGTATATCTATTTGTTTAGTGTAATTCCATATCATGCTGTTTCATATGAAGTACTTTACAGTTTAAATTTTTACAACAATGAATATTTATGAAGAATGTGTAATTAACTGTCCTGAAAATAATGTCAGAAATACTTAATGGATTCAAATGGCTTAATTTTTATTATGCAAAATATAATTTTTTCTCTTTCTTTTGATTTTGGCCTGAAATATGACCTGGATACATTCTTGAAAGATTTTTCATGATTCTCTCTCTCTCACACACACACACACACACACACACACACAGAATCTCATTCCAGTTTTCCCCTCAGTCTCTTTCACACTCCCCTTTCGATTCCTCTTTTCTTTTCATTTATCTGCCATTTCACTGGCGTCTGTTTCGCCCTGTTTGTGTCTTTCTTCTCTTTCTTCCATTCCTCTTTCTCCTCCCTCCCTCTCCCCAGCGCCGCTGAGCAGCAGCAGCAATTATGTTAAAGCCAGCAGATCTGCACTCAAAGTGATGTCACCCTGCTCATGTCAGCAAAAAGCAAACTTCCCACTGCCAAAATGACCCATGCGACACACTCACACTCACTCGGCAGAGGTGTAGAAACTCACAGCGTTTCAATCAGCATCTGATTAGAGGGACAGTAGAATCAGTTGAAGGGGCCATTAATCAGTTTAATTGCTTTCCTCATTTCAATCAACCAATTAACAACGCGAGAAGCAACTCATTTTCTGACTTGAAGGTATAATATAACAGACATGCCACAGGAGCTCCGTCACACACCAAACTCATTAAATTGACTAACTTTTCAAGGGAAAAGTGCCAAATGCGTCAGGCTGACTATATGAGAGTTTACAGCGTGTTTCAGTCCAAATGGGACGCATCTTTTTCAAATAAATGCTGCTCTTGTGAAAAAATCTGAAGCAGCACAACTGTTTTCAACACTGATAATAATCATAAATGTTTCTTGAGCATCAAATCATCATATTAGAATGATTTCTGAAGGATCATGTGACACTGAAGACTGGAGTAATGGAGTAATTGGAGTAATTTACTATATATTCACATAGAAAACAGCTGATTTACATTGGAATAATATTTCAGAATTTTTACTGTATTTTTGATCAAATTAATGCAGCTTTGGTGAGCAGAAGAGACTCTTTCAAAAACATTTTTTTTTAAAAAATCTTATGGACACCAAACTATGTACAAATTTGCACATTAGCACAGAAATTCACAAACCACCATGAAAACGTCTTTAACATTCCCTGATTTCATTCAGCAGTGATCTCGGTCCAGCTGTGCTGATCATGTTCACACAAACATCAGAACTAAACAAAACAACAGGTGCTGATCAGAGTCTTCCTCACCTGAGGATCCATCGCACAAACAACAACACAAGTCTGGCAGCATTAAAGCCTGTGAGGAAGAACAAATCTCTGCGTTTGACTGCTGTGGTTTGAGGCATAAACTTAGTACCAAATGAACCAGATATTTTCTGTTATTTGTGTTTTAAGAATTTCTGTACAGATCGACCAGGGCAGCTGTGCACAATATTTCACTGTTAAACCCTATGAATTAAAGTAAGAAAACTGAGGAAAAAGTTCAACTGAAAACATTATTTATAAGTTTAAGTGATATTATTTCAGTTGAGTCTAAAAAACACTATACACTGCAAAAATTATTTTCTTAGTTTGTGTTTCTGTCTTGTTTTCCAGCACACATATCTAAACATTATTAAATCAAGATACATTTCACTGGAGAAGAGAAATGATGCAAGATATTAAGTGTTGTTTACTGAAAATGAAGTGAGTTTGAGCTTAAAACAAGAACAAATATTTGCCAATGGAGTCAGAAAAAAACAATGCTGTTTTTTTTTGAATTAATTTATTTTTCTGACCCCACTGGCAGATTTCTGTTCTTGTTTTAAGCTCAAACTCACTTCATTTCAGAAAACAAGAATTATATCTTAAGTGTTTTTGCTTCTCAAGTAAATGTATTTTGATTTAAGAATTTTTACATCTTTTTATCAGAAAAACAAGACAAAAAGCAAGAAAACATTTTGCAGCGTAACTTTGTGTAACTGAAACATAACTTTATTTAATAAAATAATTAAAATTAGAAACACCAAATTAACTTAAAACTAATGCATATGAATCAAATAAGGTTGGTTCAGTTATTGAGTTGACATAACTAAAGTATTTTAGTAAACATTCAGTAAATTTCATTGTTAGACTTTAGTGTGATAAAGTTTTTCCCAAAACTATTATTGTCTACAATTTAGGATTTTCTCACCCTTAAATGTAACATAAAACAAAAACAAAATATTTTTTATTTTTTAGGGGGGAAATGTTGGTCTTAAACCATGTATAAAGTGAACTTTTTTAATTTGAGTCTAGAAACTAGAAAAAAAAAATTATATATTTATAAAATATTTTAAATGTAAAAGATTTTCCTTAAAAATGGGAATATTATAAACAGGATTTTAAATATACATATACATATATATTATATATTATATAATATATATCTATTATAATATATATATATATATATATATATATATATATAATATAATATATTAAAAACTTGGTGTAACTGAAATAACTATTTAATAAAATTATTAAAATGAGAAACATCAAATTAACTTAACTTAACTCTTGCATATTAATCCCATAAAACACAATACGTTTGATTCAGTTATTGAGTTCACATAACTTTTTACTATAAATTGCAATTAATTTTTAGTAAACATTCAGTAAATTTCAGTTAGATTTTACAGTGTTGTTAAGTTTTTCCCCAAAACTATTATTGTCTATGATAACACTAAACAATAAGTGCCTCGTTCATAAACATTAGTTAATGCATTAACTAACATGAACAATGAGCAATTAATTTTTACAGCATTTAATGTTAGTTAATAAAAATGTTAGTTAGTTCACAGCGCATTAACTAATGTCAACAGACACAACATTCAACCTTAAAAACTACCATTAACTAAGATTGATAAATGCTGTTGAAGTATTGTTCATCGTTTGTTCATGTCTACTAATGTGGTTCATTTATGTTAACGAATGAAACCTCATTGTAAAGTGTCACCTTCAGTATTTTCTAACCCATAAACAGAACATAAAAACAAAACTCTCAGTTTTAATCTGTAATGTGGACCAGACTTTATGCTGATTGTCAAACGACTGAAAATGCGCAGCTAGTAGAAGAATGGCATCATGTTAAAGCACAAAACGACTGAGTTTTCTCTTCACTTCTTTGCTTTTCTTCCCCTCTTTTCTTCCCTCTTAATTTGATTGATGAGCATCTGTCAGTTTGTTTTCTTTCTCTCTCTCTCATTTTTTCTCAAAAGTTTCATCTCATTAATTCTGGACACACCGAATCTCTTGGACTCAGAATCGCCTGCGTCTACTTAGACAGGAACGCAGCCAAAACACAAACCGCCTCATCTGAAATTCAGTCCAACTCCAAACCGCCGGAGTGAAAGATCAGCCGTTATCCTCGAACAAAGAAAGCCAAGAAACACCGTCACATTTAGATATCAGCAGTGTTTGTGTTAAACATGGGTCAGGAACACATCAGGATCATTTCATTAGTGAACATCTGATAATCTTAGCAGTCTGGATTCCGTCAAATCGGGAACTGATGAAGCCCAGTCACGGATAAAGCCGGTTTGGCACTGGACTAAACAGATGTTCACAAAACCAGATGTGAATCCATTTCTCACAGTAGATACTATAGTGAATCTTTAAATTTATTTCCATCTACAGTTGAAAAATTTAATCAAAATGAAGTGAGTTTGTGTTTAAAATAAGAACAAATATCTGCCAATGTGGTCAGAAAAATAAACTTAATTTAAAGGAAAAACAAGATTATTTTTCTGAATCTATTAGCAGATATTTGTTCTTGTTTTAAGCACAAATTCACTTCATTTTGACACATTTTTCAGTATAACAAGACTTGTTACTGAAAAATCTCTTGCGTCATTGTTCTTCTCCAGTGAATGTATCTTGATTTAAGAATGTTTAGATGTTTGTGCTGGAAAACAAGACAGAAACACTGAGGAAGAACATCAGTTTTTGCAGTGAACGCCTGACGCTCGTGGTGTTTTCTGCGTAAAAACATCATCAAATACACAGAAAATAGTGTTTTTTTTATTTTATGTTTTCAGTTTAAATTAAGAAATTGTGACAGAAATATATTACAATTGTACACTAGAATGTAATTCTCAAAGTAATAATAATAAAATTAACGAAACATGTTTTAATTTACACAGTTAATCTCTGTTGTGCAGCACTTTTTTTGCCAAAAAATAAATAATAAAAGGAATTGTTAAATTTTCAATTTATTACATTTTAAAACATTAATTATATATATGATGAAATCCCCCAAAAAATTAAATAGAAAACATGGCATTTGGGAAATATTAAGACTGATTTCAAAGGGCCTTCAGATTTTTATTTTTGTTAGTAGTTTTAATAAATTGTTGTTAAACTGTATAATTTTCATGATTTCAATTAATAAGAATGTTTTTAATTACTAAAATTCAAATTTAACCATTAAAATAGAATCCATAAAAACTAAAGCACAAAAAAATAAATAAAATGTATTTCATAAGGCCTTTCCTTTGTAATTTTTGTTTATCTTTTAAAAAATTGTTGCTAAATTGTATAAGTTTCATGATTTAAATGAATTAGAATTCTTTTTGATTACTAAAATTAAAAATGTAATCATTAAAATAGAATCCAGAAAAACTAAAATGGAGAAAAACATTGATTTCTTAGCCCTAATCCTGCTTCTAAAATACAACTTTAAAACTCTCTTTTGCCAGATTTTCCTGTGAGTGCAGCAGCCCAGATCCAAAACACACACACACACACACACACACACACACACACACACACACACACACACACACACACAGCTCTCTCCCATGTTGACGATAAACTTTGGAGTGGTTCAGCTAAATTAACTATGCTAATCACGGCGGTCTCTCTGGAGATTTGAACACTAAATGGCTTTTAATCTAACATGCCTCTGCAGACACAACAAACAACACTGAAAAACAATCGACAGCAAACAGAGCGCACTCGGCTGCAGGGAAGCCCCGCCTCCTCAACACTCCCAGCCAATCAGCTACGGGGAGCTGAATGTGTTTAACCTTGACCTCTGACCTTGAGTCAATAGGGCAGCACATCGTCAATATTGATCAGGACACGCACAGAAAGCATGTCGGCCTTTGCCATTAAAGGATTTGACACGGTTCTATTAATAAAACAGAGATGCATCACCTGAAATTCGGGGCGGACGCCCATTCCAGCGCCAGACAAGCCAAATCCACAGTGGCGTAGACCAGCAGGAAGAAGATGCTGACGATACTCGCGATAGTGTTCAACTTCCCTGAGAACAACACCAGCTGAGACACACAGAGAGAGAAGGTTTGGTCATCATCATCACTAGCCACCGCATACACACTCATCTCCAAATCCCAAATCCTAGAGCTGCAGAGCTAAAACTAATAAAACTATGACATAAAATACAATATATTAGATGAAAAATTAGCTGCATCATAACTGCTGCCTATGTAGGCGGCTCACTAGGGTTTGGAACAGAGCCCTTGTTTCACTATATTCTACTCATCTCTCATTAAAATGCACACAGTGTCCAATAAGAGTGTGTGTGTGCGTGTGTGTGTGTGTGTGTGTGTGTGTGTGTGTGTGCGTGTGTGCGTGTGTGTGTGTGGTTGCTCTAATTCAGACATAGTGTTATTAAGATATTGGCTGAGCATTATCCCTCATATTGAGTGCTCTTCTTTAAAGCCCTCGTATATAACACTAAGACTCGCTTAAGTGTCGGAGATAAATTGAGCATTTATGAGGCAGAACGCCGCGGCTGCGTCTCAATCCAAACTCAGGGTCACACGGAAGAAACGCGTCCAGATTCCTGAGGAAAAGGGGTTTTGAAAGCGTTGCGTGTTTTTGGACGTCACGAACACGTCTGGAAAAGATCCAGCGCTTTATTCTGCCGAGTCACCATCCGCTTATAAGTGCTACTCCAACTGCATTATGGGAGTTTAACCCTTTTTTAGTACATTTTCAGACAAAAACGATAGTGGTACAAGTGACACTGTGCTGTATAAAATGATTTTTCAAACAGAACAAAAAGTATTGGAGTATGTTGTGCAAGAAAATATTATTTCATTCTTTTATTCAAGTGCTGAAACTCTATTGTAATTGATACATTTTCTGAGGATCATCATTCTCCCCTAAAAGTGATCAGATCAAACCGTAAGTCGTAGAGACTTGAAGCTTTGAGGGCTGGTAGTGCTCACACCGTCTACAACGTCACCAAAACTCACCCTGATCGGCCTGACGGGGGCGCTACAGCGCTCAAAAGTACGAAATCGCTCATGACTCCTTCAGATTCACTCGTCGTTCTTTGGGTATTTTGGATTTTTTGAAAAACTTTCTTTTGCGATCTAGTCCTAGGTTCTTGACCCGATCGGAACCAAACCAGTGCAGCGAGATTCTGATTGTCAATAATATTAAAGAAAAGTTGAAATTTCGATTCACGGTCACTAAGGGGCGCCAAAACGTTTGAAGTGGGCGGAGCCACTTTTACTAAAATGGCTATAACTCGTGAACAGAATGAGATATTTTCACCAAACTTGGCACACCCATGTAAGAGCTCATTCTGTGGTCGTGTGAAAAATGACGCTGCGATTGGCCACTTGGTGGTGCTATAACAGAAAAAAAACATGAAAATGTCTATAACTACTTCACCGTTAGTCCAATCAACTTGAAAATTGGCATGCAGTGTCTTCGTCCAATGTGTCATGATTGTGTTTGAGGACATTAATGTATCTCAAAAAACATGTCCGCCATCGGCCAATGAATTTGGAGCAGCTATCAGAGAAGGTTAATGGAGTTCGATCGCGATGAAACTCGCTGGGTCTGTTTGACTCACGGCCCTAGAGGCCTGTGAAAAATTAGAAAGAAATCGGCCACCGGGGGGCGCCTTCGTGTTTTTCACGTGCTTAAAGGATTGAGTATTTCATGATTTTTTTTGCAGACGTCCACGACATTCGTGACACATGGTAGAACTCCTCATTCTGAGCAACTTTGCCTGGACCGCCACTGTCCATCGAATCGTTCGTTAAATATTAGAGATTATTTCAAAAACCTACTTTGGCGAACTAGTCCTAGGTTTTTGCTCAGCCTCGATAACTGTTAACAAGCTTTATAAACTATATATTTCCAATGGTAAATTGCCTGTATTGGATGTAAATGGTCTTTTCCATGTATGATTGAGATGGTTACAGGCTTGTTAAATAAAACATTGTACCTTTTTATGCATGTGCTTAAAAGGCTTAAAGGGCTTGAACCCCAATAATTGCTGCTCGCAGCTATATTTGTGTGTTATTGCCATTTTGTTTGTAATTATCTGTGAAATCTAAAAGTGAAAAGTGTTTCAAAGAAATGGAAAAGTAACGCTTTGAAATATAACTGAAATTTTGAAGTAGAAATACTGAGTGCAAATTTTTACATAATTTTTTTTGTCAGTGTAGTGTACCTTACTAGAAATAGTAATGATTGACTTAAACGTCACCAGATCACAATAAAGTAGTATATGAGAGATCCTTCTCTTCTCTCTCTGTGAGTGTGTGAGACATACTAATGGAGGTTATCTGAAGTTTAATAGTGCGCATCAGACACTGTGATAAAGCATTAGCACAGGAGCACAGGTCATGCAGGAGTGTGTGTGTGTGTGTGTGTGTTTTTTCTGTTCCAGGTCGTGTCATCTTGCTTTTCATGGCTAATGGCAGTAGCTCCCCCATAATCACAAAGCATTCTGGGAGTCGAAAGAACCTTTAAACCAATAAGAGACTAACGATTCCGTGACAGAAAGAGAGAGAGAGAGAGAGAGAGGAATGGGAAAGGTAGGAAAATGTAGAAATGTAGTTTCTGTTTAATGGAAAGTAAATGCGTCAGAAATTTTCAACTTTGCAATAACAGGGTGTGGATATGCTAATGAGATTATGAATATGCTAATGAGATTATGAATATGCTAATGTTAGGGACTAATCCTACAATTTTTAAAAGTTATATGTTTTCATGTATAAAGGTTACATTTTAATATCATACATTATTAAATATAATAATTATGCAAATATTATAAATATGTAAAATATTATTTTGAAAACAATTTCTATGAAGTTATATTTTTTTTTACATTAGTTGCATTAAGTTTTTTCTACTCACTATACTAGTATTGTACAATGAATTTATTCATTTGTTTATTTTGATCAAATTTGTATTTTTTATTATTATTTTTATACATACATTTTAATCTTTTCTATTTTTTGCTTTATTTTATTTCACTATTATTTTTTATTTATTTATTTTAATCTAATTTATAATTATTTTAATGTAATTTTTATTTATTTAATGTTATTTCTATCATTTATTAATCTATTTTTTGTTTATTTTAATTAAATCTTTTTTATTATTTATACTTGCATCTATTTTATTACTTTTTAATTTTTTTATTTTAATCTAATTTCTCATTTTTTAACTAATTTTTATTTTAACATTATTTACATTATTTATTTATTTTAACATTATTTATGTAGAGAAAAGTGTAATCAAAACATTTTCCTTTAGAAGAATCATTACAAATGTCAAGAGATTCCGTATGTGGGCGGAGACATTTAACATGTGACGCTGTTAGGGGCGTGTTAAACATGGGAGGGAGGGGCTTCTTAGATGTAAGAAGAGCAATTATAAATGTGAGATTTATACATTTATAAGTAATAAACTCATAACACAAACAGTCTAAACACAGATAATAATCATATTCATTCATGCGAGATGATTGACAATCACTCAATTATGCATAAACTCATTTTAACGCCTCACCTGTACGAGAAACCAGGAGATCAGAACAGACACCCAGGGGTTCCCGCTGCCAGATGTGCGTTTGGCGGGAGACAGAACTATTCCTGAGAGAGAGAGAGATGGAGAACTGTACTGATATGATCTGTAACTGAATACATCGACTCATATTTCCACATGAAGCAAGAACTATCAGCAGATCAACAGCTGAAGGTGAATAAAGCAACAACAGCAGGAGAATCAATCACTCGCACATCTAGATCTTTATCTGAGAACATTCATTCATCATCACACGAGACACACGCAAACCGACGACACTCAACATGCTGAACAGATGAAGACACACACACACAACCTAGAAAACTGTTTACAGACTAACAAAACAAAAACATTTTGCATAAAAAAAATGTTTGGTTTTTTTGCACGTTTTCTGAGCAAAGTAAATATATTTTGGGATAATTTGGGAGTGAAATATAAGCTGAATGTGTTTATTTACACTGGGCTGTTTACAAACATCAGAGGGTCAAAGTTACATGTTTATGCAAATGAGGCTCATTAGGGGATGTGGCAAGATCAAGAAGGAGAACACAACAGTTCCCACGTGACTTCATCAGATGTGTTGTGTTCACTCACCGAACAGGTCGTCCCGCGCCAGAGCGTACAGGATGCGGGACGCTCCGATCAGGTTACTCATGGCAGCGGACAGCGTGGAGGAGTAAACGCCGACCGTCACGAAGGGATGCCAGACGTTAATGTCTCGGAGAAATCCGTAATCTTTCTGCAGGAGGATCCTAGAGAGAGACGGAGAACATGGCAGAGTAAACTCGTGTCTTAAGAGACATGTGTTTAAACATATTCTTCTGCTTCTGAGACCAACATCTCTGACTCAATCTCCTCCTAGAGCATCTGCTAAAATAACCTATAAAACATATTAGAAACTATCAATCATCCAGTGTTGTTATTGTTAACTAAACCTTTCTGTTGTGTGTTGCACAGAAGAAAGAAACTCATACAGTTTGGATCATGAGAACATGATGACGGAAAACAGAATAATAAATCTGAAGCCATCAGAGAAATCACACAACAATCGAGTGACGTGTTGTTCATCTCTGGTTGAAAC
The DNA here is from genome assembly GCA_036281575.1 of Ancherythroculter nigrocauda. Taxonomy (NCBI): domain Eukaryota; kingdom Metazoa; phylum Chordata; class Actinopteri; order Cypriniformes; family Xenocyprididae; genus Ancherythroculter; species Ancherythroculter nigrocauda. The sequence continues at coordinate 45,964,932 of VTFQ01000013.1, forward strand.
TCTTCTCACGCCTTCTTTCAGCTCGAGCGCTTTTAATAGCATCATCGCAGCTCTATTAAGAATTATACAGACCAACCGCAGATCTGAACACAATTATTTCAGTAAAGGAGCGTCTGTCTCGCTCGCGCTCTCTCTCGCAGGTTAACAAGTCTGCAGAAAATAGAAACTGTCAATCGTCCGTCCATCCGTGCGCGAGCAGCCCATATCTTTTATTAGGTATTAATTCTGGTTACAGAATCCGAATGAATCTAAACACTGACGGCTGCAAACAAACAAAAATATGAGGAAAGCAGAGACAGACGTGTCACTTTGGCCCTATTGATCGCGGCTCCGGTGATTATTGGACTGTACGACAGGAGCGAAATGAATTCTGAAAAATCCTTCCATTAAGTTAACTAGTTGGCTGCTCATTAACTTCATGCAAACGAGCAGGCATGTGACACGCCCACTACCAATAGGGATGAAGACGATGGCGCTCGACGTTCTCAGCGCAGCTGCATAGTGAACTACACTGGACGTATTTTACAGGCAATGCAGTGTGATCATATATTCAGAGCTATGGTCAGTTCAGTGGTGTCGCTTATCAATAATAATAATAATCACCTTCAGCTGTACGGCGTGAGCAGAGCCAGAGATGTGAGGGATGGCTGTTGAGTTAAACACTGGTCTGAGGCGAGTGAAGCAGGATCATTAAGAGGGATCAATAACTAACAAGCCCTCCATCTCTATCACAGCTCTGTCTCCATCACTCCATCCGTCTCTAACGCTCGTAACCGCAGCAGATACTGAGGGGGACGAGATCACCCAGTAATTAGAAATGGCCAAGCGGGACTCGAACCCGGGTCTCTGGTATGGGAGGCGGGCCCTCTAACAAGGAGGCTAAAGACCGCAGTCTCTAGACTCTACACTCACCCCCCTAAACCTCACTCCCATCCGGGTCACGGCACCAATGTAACCCCTCCTGTTCTCTAACAGCACTCGTCAATGTCACAGTGATTGAGACGGCCAATCAGATCAAAGGAGGCGGGGCTTTACTGTTCACAGAAGATGAGTGCGAATTGTGTAAAAACTACACCTGATCTGACAACAAACCCATAAAATACTGTAAACGTAAGCATTTTGCAAGATTTTTTTAAGAAATTAAGACTTTTATACAGCACTGAAACATTAAAATTATCAAAAGTGACAGTAAAGACATTTATAATGTTACAAAAGATTCTATTTCAAATAAATGCTGTTCTACTTTCTATTCATCCTGAAAAATAAAATGCATCACGAATTCCACTCAAATATGAAGCTGTTTTCAACACTGATAATAATCATAAATGTTTCTTGAGCAGCAAATCATCATATCAGAATGATTTCTGAAGGATCATGTGACACTGAAGATAATGAAAATTCAGCTTTGATCACAGGAATAAATTACACTTTACTATATATTCACATAGAAAACAGCTGATTTACCTTGGAATAATATTTCACTGTTTTACTGTATTTTTAATCAAATAAATGCAGCTTTGGTGAGCTCTATTACTATTAGCTGAAGTACCTTTATTTTATGTGATCAATATTTATGATGTCAGAGTGAGAGAGACAGAAAAACAATGAAACACAGAGAATGAGAGGTCAAAGTTCATCCTCTGCAGCAGAAAGAGACACAGACCAAACATCTGCGACAAAAGACGAATGACAGATTTAAACTAATGCAATTAAACACTGAAGCATTAATGAATAAATGAACACACTGACAGTCCTGAGAGAAACACACACACGTTTCCTTTCACTATCGCTTCCTCTTTCTGTCAGCAACCGGCTTCCAGTCAGTGCTGATTCATTTACCGCCATCATCAAGATGAATCTATTAAATCTCACACCAACACTTGAACTTCACCAATCAATATAAAATCAACAGCGTGTTTGTGCTACTGTACCTTTAAGACTCGTTCTGCATGTCATTCTATATGCAAATGAGCTCGGTTCTGATTGGTTACTGACTGAAATCTGACTTGAGTTGTGAAAGCAGTAACATTGCTTACAAGTTGAGTTTCTGATCACGAAACACGCGTGATGATGTTCGTCTGTCTGATGTCAGAGAGTCGCAGACGTTCATTTTTGATATTTAACTTCAATAAATGCGCCTTTTTTAATGTTGGAGGGAAGCTTTAAAAAAAGTTACAGTACCATTTCATCTACTTTATTTCAAAAGATCAAGAACGATTTGATTTCTCCAGACCTGACCTTTAAAGCTGTTGAATATTTCTCAATATTTTTCCAGCGATTCTTCAAACTCCTTCCATTAAATTTTCAGCACAAGTGTGTGAGTGTGTGTACAGTCTCAGTGTCGTACTGCCACCTGCTGGTCACTCAGAGCACTGCACTCACTTACACTGACACAAAATCTGTCTGATTTCCACCTGATTGGGTGAATTAATCTTTAATGTACAACCACTGCCTCTGTTGTCATGGCGATGGGCAGAGAGGGTCTCCATGGCGATCAGCATTCAGCATTTGAGTGACAGTGATGAGAAGCTGATCGATGACTTTAATAATAATGAAAAAAGTATTTTTAATCTCTCATATTGATATAATTTAATTCCTCTAATCACACCCTAACCTCTCTCTCTCTCTCTCTCTCTCTCTCTCTCAATCATTACAGACAAGATTCGCTTCAGGTCCTTAAAAATCATGTTTTAAGTGACGCAGTTATTTCAGTATGATTGAGATACTATTATAGATTTTATTCATATTTTCCATTGTCGTAATTTTAAAGTTTTGTTAATTATGTTGTTTTTATCCTTTTTATTTTCAGTTATCATTTTAATTTTATTTAAAGGTACACTTTGTACATTTTTTGTTCACACACAAACACACACACACACACACACACACACACACACACACACACACATGTTTGTTTTTGTGAATTGTGGGGACTTTCCATAGACTTCAATGCATTTTACACTGAACAAACTGTACATTCTATCCCCCTACCCTGCCCCTACCCCTAAACCTAACCCTCACAGGAAACTGTGCAAACTTTTACTTTTTCACAAAAACTCATTCTATATGATTTATAAACCCATTTACATTGTGGGGACCGCTGGCTGGTCCCCACGATGTAGGTGAACTCAGGTTTATATTACATCATGGGGACATTTGGTCCCCACAATGTAATATAAACAAAAGCACACACACACACACACACACACACACACACACACACACACACACACACACACACACACACACACACACACACACACACAGAGCTTTCCTCATGCATGTCATGTGAGGATCATGCATCACATGAGGTACTAAAAACACACACACTTGTATTTACTACAGTACATGTGTGTGATTTCCATCACAATTACAGACATTACCACACACACACACACACACACACACGCTATACACGTTTACTTTAAAACACCCCCATTATAGCCAAAAAAAAAAAAAAAAAACTGACATGATTTACAAACACGAGCATTCAGACTGAATTCTGTTCAATTGAATTTAACTCCCTGCAATCTGAATCATTTCTGCTGGAAATGCCAGGAATGTCATGTGACCTCAATCACACTTCTGTTCATACACACACACACACACAAATCCAGCTTTCACATCCACTTTCAGATGCCAAAAACTCTTCAGTTTTCAACAGATTCACTTTCATTATGTATTTCTACACTGATGGCCAAATTTGTGAAATAACTGTTTTCTATGTGAATATATGGGCAGTGTGTGTGTGTGTGTGTGTGTGTGTGTTACCGGTCACATGTGCAGGAGATCAGCACACTCAGCAGGCTGTAGATGATGAAGGTGAAGATGACGGCTGTGATTGTGCCACGAGGAATGGAGTAGCTCGGGTTCTTCAGATCACCTGACAAACACACACGATTCACTCAAATCAGGTCAGAACCTAGAAACTGGTTTTTCGAGTGGTTTTTATATGGTGAACACAAGATATCTTCACTTTCAATTCTACAACATTAAATACATGTTTGAAAGAGTTGTTGACATTTAATGGTGGTGATGTTGAGGTCATGTGACTGCGGTTTAGTTTTTCACTTCTCTCGACTGTATTCAGGCTTCATAAGTTGTGAAGATTGTCAACAAGACTTTAGCTGGTCACAGAGGTTCATCTCGGCACTCACCGGACATGTTTGATCCAGCCATGATTCCCGTGCATCCGTTAAACATCACCGCAAACACCGTGGCGAATGTCATCATCGCTCCGGTGGTGTAGTCTATGGTGTAGGCCGCTAAACACACACACAATTCAACACGATAACAATCACATGCTCAACATTTGGGGGAAAACAGATAAAGCTTCTCTTTTTTTGCAGGTAGTGAGAAGTTTGTGTCACCGAAAACTAGTGACTGATTTTAATCATGCATTTTAATCATGCTCGGTTAATCATGAAGCGGGAAATTAATCAAGTTTCCTCATCCAGAAAGTGGCCTTTTGTCCTTTTTTTTACAGAAGTGTGTGCATCCCCTTTCTCTGCATTAGTTATTGTGTAAACGGACTGAAAGAATGAAATCTACATAGTCAATTCCTGTTTTCTTCATGGAATATCACAGTGTTTATTAGAAAAGATTAATTACTGTTTTAAATTCATGTTTCTAGTAATCTTGAATCAGAATAACTTGCAGAATCTCTTCTCTGATGACGAGGACGGGGCAACCTGTCACTCACATGAGATCCACCAATAGCAAACCACAACCATCCAATCAATTCCCCACAGACACAATCAAGCCCCGCCCTACATCTGTTCCTGTGTGCGAAGCGTTTGACTCACCCTGCACGTTTCCCATCAGCGTGTCTAACTTGAAGCCGGTGAAGTTGCCGCTCGTCGGGCCGAGGGAGGAGTTCGTCTGGCCGGGCAGCGGGACGTTCCGAAACGGCACGGCGAAGAAACTGACAAAGATGGTCCCCAGAACCACCATGACGATGATGAAGATGATGAAGGTGGCTTTAGCGTAGATGTGAGCTCCGACCAGACACACGACCAAACACAGCAGCAGAATGACCGTGCCGTACAGCAGAGACCACCAGTATCCGGCCGGCAACACGGCGTACCGCGAGACGGACAGAGACGAGCCGTCTGAGACAGAGAGACACACGTCAACACCAGATTAAGTGTGCTCACTTGATGTATTAGTCATTTTAAAGTAATTTATTAATAAATAAATAAAGGTATTTTTTTTATTTATTTACCATTAATAACAATTGATGCTGGAAATAAATTATAATTATAACAATAATAATAAATAAATAAATTGATAAATACATTGCATTTTTATTTAAATAAAGATTTTTTTTTAATTTATTTATTACATATTAATAACAATTAATGCTGGAAATAAATTATCATAATAAATAAAAATAAATAATCAAATAAATAAGTAAATATATTTTATTTTATTTTATTTAAACTATTATTTAACCATTGATGCTGGAAATAATAATAACAATAATAATAAATAAATGTAAATAAATAAATAAATACATAGATAAATACAATTTATTTTTATTTAAATAAAGTTTTTTAATAGCCATTAATAACGTAAATAATAATAATAATAATAAATATATAGATACATAAATACATTTTATTATTTATTTTATTATTTATTACCTATTAATAACAAATAATTTAACAATAATTAAATTATAATAAATACACAAATACAAATAAATAAATAAATTAATAAATAAATAAGGAAATACATTTTATTTTATTTTATTTTATTTAAATAAATATTTTTTATTATTATTAGCCATTAATGCTGGAAAAAAATAATAATAATAACAAATCTAAATAAAAAATATTCATAATTTTGTCTGCAAATAAATATATTTTTGTTTATTTGTTATCTATTAATATCAAATTAATTGAAAGGAATATAGAAATATTTAAAAATAAAATAAAAATGACAAAACCATTCAACAAAATTACTAAAACTTACAGTAAAATTAAAATGAAAATTCAAAATATAAAAATGAAACCTAATTCAAATATTAATAAAAACTATAAACAGTATATAAATAATTGAAAGGAATATAGAAATATTTACAAATAAATAAATAAAAAATGACAAAAGCACTTAAAATGACTAAATCTTACACTAAAATTAAAACGAAAAGCTAATTCAAAATATTTTTAAATATTACTAAAATAACAGTTTGGTTATGGTTCAAACATACGCACAACATTTGAGGGAAAACAGTAAAATGTTCTCTTTTCCTTTTTTAAAAAATCTTGAACGACTGACTTATTATTATTATTTATTTATTTATTTTTTTTAAAAAGACAAACATCTAAAGGCACAGTACAAGCATTAAAATATTACAGAGTTAAGCAAGTGAGAGTAAAAAAAAAAAAAAAAAAATGAACAAGCAAAGTAAATGCTCACATACATATAAACAATCCCAGTATAATATACGCATATACACATATAATCATCTAAATAAAAATAAACATTTTTAGCCAGAGCTTGTCTCCTTAAAATAATCTAAGAACAGGCTCCAAGATATTTTGATCGGGTTTCATTCTAATTTCAAATGTAATTTTTTCAAGTTTAAGGGCAAAAAGTAGGTCAAAAACACACTGACGATAGGTTGGAGGAGATGGCAGCTTCCAATTAATTAATATAAGTCTTCCAGCCAACAGTGTACAAAGTGCAATATTATCCATCTCTAAAGTTGTCAGTTTAACATTGTCCGGAAGAATCCCGAATAAAGCTGTTAAAGGGTTGGGGTCTATTACTGTGGTAAAAATGTCTGAAAAACAACTAAAAATTCTCCCCCAAAACCGTAATAAAAGGGGAAAGGGGACACCCCTGCCTTGTGCCCGACACAATGGAAAAGAATCTGAAATAATATTATTTGAGCGTACAGATGCTTTGGGAGTGGCATAAAGAAGTTTTATCCAAGAGATGAATTTTAAACCAAACCCACACCTCTCCAAAACATTTATCAAATAGTCCCACTCGATGCGGTCAAATGCTTTCTCAGCATCCGGTGAGACCACGACTTCAGCATTACTGGAGCGAGCGGAGTACAAAACATTAAAAGATGTCGAATATTAAAAAAAGAGTGTCTGTCTCAAACAAACCCAGTTTGATCAGGTAAAATTACTTTATGCATAGTTTTTTCAAGCCGAATAGATAATATTTTTGCTAGTATCTTGTAATCACAGTTTAAAAGTGATATGGGACGATAAGAACTACAGTCTAGAGGTAACTTAGGACTGTGAAGACTCTCTGAGAAAACTGAAAGCAACAACGGACATCATAATTTGGAGAATGCTTTATAAAAGTCAGACGGGAAACCATCAGGACCTGGGGCCTTGCCTGTTTTCAAGGAAGCAATCGCATCCGCTATTTCATCAATTAGTATATCCTCCTCCAAAACATCACACAGAGCCTTCTCCACAGTGGGAAATCTCATTTATCTAAAAAGATGTTCATCAAAGATGTATCTTGAGGAGATTCAGAGGTATACAAATTTACATACTATTGTTTAAATTGAGAGTTTATTTCTTTATAGTCCGTGGTAGCAATGCCTGAAGATAAATTAAGTTGGGGTATCAAGCGTGATGCCTGTGATTTATGAATGCTGAGCACGTAAAAACACATTTTCTGCCTCTTCAGTCGATAACAAATCATATTTTGTCTGCAAAATCTGGCGTCCTTTATAAAGGTTGGGAGAGGGATTCAGTGAATACTGGGCATCAATTGCTGTTACAGAACTAGATCATTCCTTTCGCTCTCTATTTTTATAGGATGTGTATGAAATTATTAAGCCACGCAAATAACATTTTAGAGTCTCCCATATAGGAGAATAAGCCACACCCTGAGTACTATTAAGATCAAGAAAAGAAGATACATTTGAGGATATAAATTTTACAAATTCCTCATCACTTAGTAGACCAATGATGATGCTTTGGGGGCGCTTTTGGA
>VTFQ01000013.1:45975402-46167902 GCA_036281575.1 Ancherythroculter nigrocauda
GAGCTAGTGTGAGTAAAACACAAGAGAAATGAAGAGAATTAAAACTAATCTGCGGATGAATCATGTGTGTTTCTGGAGCTCTGGGTGTGTGTGTGTGTGTGTGTGTGTGTGTGTGTGTGTGTCATGTGATCAGGATAACCGGAATAACGACAGCAGACACTCCATGTGCCAAAGCAAAGGAAACTCTCCCTCATATCTCATATCTACTGTACACACTGTGAAACACTCATAAATCATCAGCGGCAGTAACCGCACGCGCACATTATATATGATCATCATATTCATATTCATTACTCTCAGACAGACTGATACTGTTATATCTGAAGGGTTACAGGAACAACATGATCTCTGTATGTCTCTTCCTGTTTCAGCGCACAGTAACTGCACTAGTGAGAGGATAATCATCATGTGAGACGCTCTGAAGTTTCTGTTCACACTGTAATAACACAATAAATGAAAGAGAATCTGGACTGTGTCTGTGTCAAACCGGTTTACTGGAGCCGCACAACTAACCGAATTTAACAACAAATAACCAAACCAATGTATATTAGATAGATTGATAGATAGATAGACATATAGATAGATAGATAGATAGACATATAGATAGACATATAGATAGATAGATAGATAGATAGATAGATAGACATATAGATAGACATATAGATAGATAGATAGATAGATAGATAGGTAGACATATAGATAGATAGATAGACATATAGATAGACATATAGATAGATAGATAGATAGATAGATAGATAGACAGGTAGATAGATAGATAGATAGATAGATAGATAGATAGATAGATAGATAGATAGACATATAGATAGATAGATAGATAGACATATAGATAGATAGATATATAGATAGATAGACATATAGACATATAGATAGATAGATAGATAGATAGATAGATAGATAGATAGATAGATAGATAGACATATAGATAGATAGATAGACATATAGATAGACATATAGATAGATAGATAGATAGGTAGACATATAGATAGATAGATAGATAGATAGACATATAGATAGACATATAGATAGACATATAGATAGACATATAGATAGATAGATAGATAGATAGACATATAGATAGATAGATAGATAGATAGATAGATAGATAGATAGACATATAGATAGATAGATATATAGATAGATAGACATATAGACATATAGATAGATAGATAGATAGATAGACATATAGATAGATAGATAGATAGACATATAGATAGACATATAGATAGATAGATAGATAGATAGGTAGACATATAGATAGATAGATAGAATAGATAGATAGACATATAGATAGACATATAGATAGATAGATAGATAGATAGATAGATAGATAGATAGACATATAGATAGATAGATAGATAGACATATAGATAGATAGATATATAGATAGATAGACATATAGACATATAGATAGATAGACATATAGACATATAGATAGATAGATAGATAGATAGATAGATAGATAGATAGATAGATAGATAGATAGAAAGACAGATAGACAGGTAGATAGACAGTTAGATAGACAGATGAAAGTGAAACGCACCTATCCTCAGGAACACCACCACACTGAACATGGACAGCAGGGTTGGAATCACCACGCCGAAGAAAGTGTTGAGTTTGGGCGGCTGTTTGACGGCGGGTTTCCGCCGGACGGTCGCGGGGCTGCGCTGCTCGCCCTCATCTCTCCCGGTGCGCGTGTCCCGGTGCTCGCCGGACTCGTTGACGCTGGCGGAGAGCCGGTAATGCAGCAGCGGCGTCCGTTCCGACATGTCGCCGTGATTGTCGCTTCCTCTGTCTGCGGTCACATGACTGCCAGTGTTTACCAGCCGCCTCCAGTCATGTGACAGAGAGTGAAGTCAGCCAATCAGCTGCGGCCATGAGAATCTGATCTGAACACTATAAACTCTCGACCACAACAAATAGATCTGATTTCTTAACAGTATACAACTTTATGAAAAAATCTCTTTGAACACACACACACACACACACACACACACACACACGCACACATGTTTGTTTTTGTGAATTGTGGGGACTTTCCATAGACTTCAATGCATTTTACACTGAACAAACTGTACATTCTATCCCCCTACCCTGCCCCTACCCCTAAACCTAACCCTCACAGGAAACTGTGCAAACTTTTACTTTTTCACAAAAACTCATTCTATATGATTTATAAACCCATTTACATTGTGGGGACCGCTGGCTGGTCCCCACGATGTAGGTGAACTCAGGTTTATATTACATCATGGGGACATTTGGTCCCCACAATGTAATATAAACAAAAGCACACTCACACACACACACACACACACACACACACACACACACTGGTTTCCAGTGTGACTCTCCATACACATAATGATTTTTATACTGTACAAACTGTATATTCTCTGCCCATCACAGAAAACATTCTGCATTTTTACATTTTCAGAAAGCTTCATATTATATGAATATATGAATATTATAAGCTGTTTTGCTCATGGGGACTGAAATGTCCCTTACAGTGAGACGCAGAATCTGCACACAGCATGTTGGGAAGAGTATTGATTATTCACAATAAGTTTAAAAATATTATAATGCAAGCATCAGTCTGAACCTGTTCCTGTTTGAACCTGCTGCAGCAGCACTGTCATCTGTCACGTGTTCACTGATGCTTTACTGCTGAACAATATCTGATGATGAGGAGCATCTGCATACAGCTGTAGATTCACCAACACAAGTCAGTTTCAGCACAAACACTAAATAAAACTACTCAGCGCTTTCTATTCAACAGAAACTCATTTAATTTAAACTATCTGATCATTGTTACAGATCTTACACAAACACAAAAATGATTCTGCAACTTCAGACTGAAGCCCAGAACTGACAGACTTTTTGAACTCGAGCGTTTAACTCAAAATCTGATTCTATTTTTAATCATGTTCAGTCCTTCCATTCGCGCGCGTTCACAGCAGCGGTGTTTCTGTGTTATATGCGCGGTCGCGCTCTGCGTTTGTGCACATGTCTGTCGCCATCCGCGTGCGTCAGCTGCGTGCGGTCCGTTGAGTGCGGCGCGTCGAGGTTCCGCGCTTGTTGAGGCACTCGCGCGCGTGTGTGCGTGCGCGTAATAAGAAAAGCACACGGGTAGAAGACATCTGCGCGCACACTTCCAGATAACAAAAACATATTCTTAAAATGTTCCCGTTAAGTTATTAATGTTCTCTTCAAGTCTTTTTAATGCTCATCAGTGTTTTCTTGTGCAATGAGGGGTCATGTTCACACACACACACACACACACTCACACACACACACACACACACACACACACATCTTCACATCAGATTCAGAATGCAAACTGCTAAAATGATCATTAACATGCTAAATAATGAATAAAGGCGCGCGCTGTGAATCTCTCTCTCTCTCTCTCTCTCTCTTAGTGTCTCTGTCTGTTTATGGGGTGCAGGGCTGGTCACCATGGCAACCACAAGCAACGGAGAGGCTAATAAAGGAAAGCATCTCTCTCTCTCTCTGTTCATTCTCTCCATCTCTCTCTCTCTCTTTCTCTGTTTGTTCTCAGCCTTGACTTCTTCTCTGTCTCTTCACATCAGCGCGCGCAGGATTTCAGGAGCAGATGTTGTCTCGGGATTCTCTGGATCTGTTATTTCCTGATGGCGAGTGTTTGTGGAGAAGATGAGGCGCGCTCCTCCTCCTCCTCCGCGTGTCCGTCATGTCTCCGCGGGTTTGATCTCGCGCTGATTCTGCCCTGCTCTCACACTCTGTGCGGCCGCTGTCTGGCCGAGGGGGCGGGGCTTGTTCGGCGCGGGGGCGTGTCCTCCGCCTCTCGTCCAGTCTGCGCCGTTCTCTGTCCGAACTGTCGTCATTGTGTTGAGCTGCCCTGCTTTGACTGGTCATCTGCTTTGACCTGTCTGCCCTTTGACCCCACGGTGACCCCTGACCCTGAGGCGAGCGGGGCGCAGGAGGAGCGGAGATGGGAGACGGGTGAGTGTTCAGGAATACTGCGTACTGCATGGACGATAATATCATCATATACTGGAAATATTTATTCTCGCAGTCATATGGACGAGCTGCTTCACACTCAAACACTCCTGTGATAAAAATACAGCTGTGGTTCCCTCAGTCTATATCATTAACCGTTTAGTGTTTTTAATCACTTTGTTCTTTCTCTCATTTTGTTTTCTGTGTCATTCTCTTCTCTGTCCTCTAGATGGCAGTGTAGATCTTTCTGAAGAGGAAATGGAGCAGTCAGTTACAGGTAGGACATTTATACTGCACTCACTGCATACTACATGCTGCATACTGCATACTGACCACTACACACCACATACTGCCCACTACACACTACACACTACACACTGCAAACCACATACTGCACACTACACACCACATACTACATACTGCACACCACACACTGCCCACTACACACTGCATACTACACAATACACATAGCATGCTGCACACTACACACCACATACTGCCCACTACACACTGCATACTACACAATACACACTGCACACTACACAATACACACAGCATACTGCACACTACACACCACATACTGCCCACCACATACTGCCCACTACACACTGCACACTACACACTACAAACTGCACACCACATACTGCACACTACACACTACATGCTGCATACTACATACTACACACCACATACTGCCCACTACACACTACATGCTCCATACTACATACTGCACACTACACACCACATACTGCACACTACACACCGCACACTACACACCACATACTGCACACTACACACCACACACTGCCCACTACACACTGCATACTACACAATACACATAGCATGCTGCACACTACACACCACATACTGCCCACTACACACTACAGACTGCCCACTACACACCACATACTGACCACTACACACTGCACACTACACACTGCACACTACACACTGCCCACTACACACTGCATACTACACAATACACACCGCATACTGCACACTACACACCACATACTGCCCACTACACACTGCACACTACACACTGCCCACTACACACTGCATACTACACAATACACACCACATACTGACCACTACACACTGCACACTACACACTGCCCACTACACACTGCATACTACACAACACACACAGCATACTGCACACTACACACCACATACTGCCCACTACACACTGCACACTACACACTGCCCACTACACACTGCATACTACACAATACACACAGCATACTGCACACTACACACCACATACTGCCTACTACACACTGCACACTACACACTGCCCACTACACACTGCATATTACACAATACACACAGCATACTGCACACTACACACCACATACTGCCCACTACACACTGCACACTACACACTGCCCTCTACACACTGCACACTACACACTGCCCTCTACACACTGCATACTACACAATACACACTACACACTGCACACTACACACTGCCCTCTACACTGCATACTACACAATACACACTGCATACTGCACACTACACACTGCACACTTCAATCTTATGACATACTACACCATAATTATGAAATAAAATGTTGAAATTATGACATACTAAATCAGAATTATGACATACTAAGAGAAAAATGTGAATTTTTTTCATATTTTGACATTTTGTCATAATTATGACTTTTTAATTTATAATTTCGACTTATGTCATAAATATGAACTTTTAAATCAGAATTTCAACTTAATGTAATAATGCCATAATTTCATCATTTCATCATTTCGACTTAGTACGACTATTGACTTTTCATGTCATGAATATGATTTATAATCATATTTATGACATCAACTTTGGTCAATCTTATAACATACTACATCATAATTATGAGATAAAATCTTGAAATTATGACAAAAAGTCAAAATTATGATGTACAAAATCAGAATTATGACATGCTAAGATAAAAAAATTGAACTTTTTGTCATAATTTTTACATTTTATATTATATTTATGACTTTTTAAGCTATAATGTCGACATGTCATAAATATAACATTTTAAATCAGAATTTCGAATTAGTATGTCAAAATTTAGATTTAGTATGACAATTTTTTATGTCATAAATATGATTTACAATAATATTTATGACCTCAACGTGGGTAAATCTTTGGTAAATCATATCTATATCTACATACTAAGATAAAATGTTGAAATTATGATATAAAAAGTCAAAATTATGACATACTAAATCAGAATAATGATATACTAAGATAAAAAGTTGACAAAATGTTTTTGTCATAATTATGTCATTTTAATTATTGTGTAAATGCGCTTCCATGGTCTTTTCTATTGCGTGTCGTCATATATCTGTGTTCTGTAGGACTGGTCTTCGCTCTGGATTCGTCGCGCTCTGATTCGCCGCTTCGCCTCTCAAGCTCCGCCCTCACTGTAAGTGTCACAGGTCACGTGTGCTGCGAGCGCACCAATCAGGATGAGGGACTGCCTCAGGTGTGCGGGAGTGTGAGCGTCTCCAGAGGACAGTATTACTGGGAGATCGACGTCTGCAACAGCGCCCTCTATAGGATCGGTGAGAGAGGAGCAGCTGCTGATGCATCTGCAAAGATATTTTGGCCTTCCTCTTCTACAGTTAATTAGCAGTATTATGATTGTGCTGTTATGATTTATGTAACTCAGATCTCAGTGTGATTTGTTGAGAAATAATTCTATCCTCAGGTGTGATTTCATCATGTGACGGTCGTGGCTGGTGGCTGGAGAGGCGTGGCTCTGCGTTTCACGCGGTGTTTGACGGACGGCGTGAGCTCCTCCCCTCTGTTCCTCCTCAGCTGAAGACAGTGGGCGTGTTTCTCAATGTGGGCGGAGCTTCAATCACCTTCCACAATCCTGTAACTCAGGAGTTTCTTGCCGCCGTCCCCTCCCACTTCACTGTTCCCCTCCGTCCTGCTCTCCAATTGGGCCAGGGAAGACTCAAGCTCCGCCCCGGCCTGCCGCCGCCCAATCACGTCTTTCTCAGCCCCAGCTCTGCCTATCGGGGTCCAGGAGGGGCGGGATCTGGGCGCTGGAGGCGGGACGTGTCGTTTGGGTCCGTGAGGGCCGTGGTTCAGAAGTTTGAGGAGATGTCGGCCGTGTCGGACTCAGATTCGGGTCTGGTGTCCAGCGTCGGCTCAGTGTCCGAACACATTACCCTCTGAAACACATTACTGGAGTTTCTACTGTTGTGTATTTATATTCAGAGACTGTGTTTCCATATCATTTGGAATGATGATTGAGAGGACTGAAACATCACGTCTGGACTGAAATACTGCACGACCGCACAGATGCCACACAACTCACACATATATACTGTGTGCAAAATTAATACAGTTATGGGACATGTTAATCACGACATTAAACTGCCTGTAAAAACTTTTTAAAAGTTAAAGAAATATTCCTGAAATATAAGGAATGTTCCTGAGATGTGTAAATAATAAAATCTATTTATTATTACCTGGCTTTATTGTGGTTGGTCAATGGTGGCATTCAGCGCTCAAATATCTGTGAATCATGACACTAAATTCTTGATAAATCTGATGAAGTTTCAGAAAAGATCTCAATAATGTCTCAAACGTGCTCAAAAACTGCAATAAGAAGTTATTGATCTCAATATGAACTCAAACATTACCTGAGCTGTGATATTTTACTATCATTGATGTCCTATTGTAGTTTCTGTTCATATTTTGAATTAGATTTTATTTTTATATTTTATTAGTTTTGATGTGCTTTTTTGCTATTTTTATTAGTTTTTTAAAATATATATATTAGACTTTTATTCATTTTATTTTATTTAGTTTTGGTTAGTTTAGTTCTTCAACTAAACTAAGTGTTTTAGTTATTTTGTAGTGTTATTGGGTCATTTTTATTAATTTTTATTTGTTTTATATATATATATATATATATATATATATATATATATATATATATATATATATATATATAATGAGTTATATAGTTTTACAGTTTTAGAATTTGTGTTGTGATTTTTTGACATTTATATTAAAATGTTTAAACATATATAATATATTTAATAAAATGTAAAAAAGCACAACAAAATTGTTATTACTTTATGAGTTTTATTTTGATTAGTAATTTTTTTTTAAATTTTTTGTCATTTTTATTAGTCATGTATATATATATATATATATATATATATATATATATATATATGCTTTAGTTTTATTTAGTTTCACTTAATTTATAGTTCTTTAACTTAAACTAAATGTTATATATATATATATATATATATATATATATATATATATATATATATATATATTATACTGTAAACAATAAATCCGTAAAATAACAGAAAAGGTTTATTTAGTTTCACTTAATTTATAGTTCTTTAACTTAAACTAAATGTTATATATATATATATATATATATATATATATATATATATATATATTATACTGTAAACAATAAATCCGTAAAATAACAGAAAAGGTAGTGGCAGCTCATTACCTGGACATTATGCAGTAATTTTACAGATATTTCCATTTACACTACAACAGAACTCAATGAAGTGCAAAATTCTGAATACAGATAAAAAAATTAAATTAATACAGTACATTGTGCCCAATTTTATGGGTTTTTTAGTGTATACAGTAGTTTTAGTCATTTTGTTGTTGTTTTTTGCCATTTTTATTAGTTTTTAAAGACAGTATATATATCATAATGTTTATTTTACTTTGAGAATGTCGTTGGTCATGATAATAACCCTGGATCTGAGCGGCTCATTTACAGCTCTAAACTCTTATTTCATCACAGATATTGACTCATTTGGGTCTGTTTTTATTTCTCACGAGGAATTCCAGGAAAAACGTCTGAGACAAAGTTGATCCTGAAATGAGATTTGTCTAAAAGATCCATTCCAGAATCTGTGGTGCATCAAAACAACACAAACACTTGAATGATCTGAGTCTGGAATCTTCTCTCTTTCTCACACGTCCTCTCAGTTCTGTGAATGTTTGAACGTACCCAAAGCATCGGTCAGAGGTGACTGGATCAGTGTTTGTCTGATGAGAGACAGACTGTCTCGTGTTACTCCGGACGGTTTACAGTTTAGATAAACCACTGGAGAACAAGCGTGTCCGTCATTTACCTCGTAAACACGAGCGAAGTGAGAGTCAACATCAACACGTCAGAGAGAGGAAGACTCTCATAGCTGGAGCAGCTCTGAGTTATTCTCAAATGTTTCATGATCTCATGATAAATAAACAACATGAGAGAGACTCAAATGAGTCAATAACTGCCCTGAGAAAGACCTGATCTGTGTGTTTCTGCCCTTCTCCTGTTGGCTCTCGGTCAAGGTGAGAAAGCAAAACGCAAGGCCTTCAATTCGCACCCGGCTCTTAAAACAGTCTGTCTCCCCTCCAGGGCTAATATGCGTGCGTTTGCATATTAAATGAGTAATTCTGTCTGTTAGTGACCTGTTAACTTCATCTGTTCCTCATTATTATTCCATTATCACAGTGCATTCATGTTGCGACACCCTTGAAAGCGGCACATCAGTGAGTTCCTGCTGAAAACAAATGTTTCTGGAAAACCAAACCGGCTCGACTCTGAATCACTGGGTCTGATGAGTGTCGCTTCTGACTTCTGCCGCTTCAGAACCCATAAACCAATTCATGCGCAGTTAGTCAGCTGATGCCTGGAGCCGATAAACACTCGCCGACCGGATGTGTGTGTGTGTGTTTACCGTTTACCACGGCTGTCAGACACTGTCAGATCCAGAGTGAGTCGCCATCATCATCATCATCATCATCATCATCATCATCATCGTCGTCGGCTGCTGATGTCAAACTCACACATGTTCTGCAAAACACAGATCAAAAACATATTAAAAACACCAATTAAAGCAATGAAACTCCAGACTAATACCCAGCTAAGAAACAATCTTATTAAGTTATGAAAATTGTATATTGTATAAAATTGTATGATAATTGTAAAATTGTTTTTTTAAATGCTTTAAACATGTTTTTCTTGGTTATGTGAATGTTAAAGGAACGTTTCATTACTCAAACATAATGAATTATGAATTTCACATTATAAAAAACATTGAAGATCTCTGAACATTACGAAACAAGCAGTAACATTTAAACACTTGTGAACACTTGTGAATGTTTTTGTTAATATTCTTGGAATATTACTAGTGAATGTTCAAAGAATGTTATATTGTAACGTTTTAGAAACATTGCAAATCACTGTTCACACAACGTTTTTACAACATCAAGTTATTATCTGGGGAGATAACTCAATGTAGTCATAAATCATATTTTTGATTTTACACCTGACAAAACATGCATATATTTATATAATAAAGTACAGTCCCAATGTGGCGTATTTTATAGAAATACCGTCGTATTGTTTAATTACCATATTCAAAATAGGTACTTTATATTGATCTTTCATATAAACCATGGAGTATATATAAATATATTGTTAAATGCAGTCACATGGTAAATAAATAGCAATACCGCGATATGTTTTGCACGGTTATGATATTTTAGTGACTTGTGTGTGCGCGAGCGTACATGATTTGAAAGTTTTCGTCTAAGAAAGCACAGAAACTCTTCCATCAGAATACACACACACACACACACACACACACACACGTTATAAGACGCGGTTCCTGTCGGTTTCTGCTCTGAATGAGTTCATAATATCTTCTGTTATCACCTCATGATGAAATGCAAAGAGCTCATGATCGATTGATGATGGATTCCCATTCTCAGCGGATGCGCGCGCAGGTGTGAAGCACCATCAGCATGAAAATAACACACCTTACACACCTTACACACACACACACACACTGAAGCGCCTCGTGTGTACCTGTGAACTCATTTCGGAAACGCTAATACACACACCGACCATTTGCTGTGTATATTGTGATGTTTAGTTCTGTCTCACATGTCTGTTAACGGAGCATAATGAGACTGTAACACACACACACACCCATGCGTGAGAAACTTCATTACGGAAGCATACAATGCATTACATACAAACTATATATATATATATATATATAAACAGAGGATGCATTATATATCAATTAAAAACACATAAATTGTAAAAAAACCAAAAAAAAACAAAAACAAAACAAAAAGAAAACAATGCATTATATGTTATATATAAGATGTTATATATAAGATTTAAAAATAATAGAATGTATTATAAATAAAATATAGTTGAGTCATAAAATGCATTTATAAAATTATATAAAAAACCATAGAATGCATTACAAATAAATTACATAAACAATCATAGAATGCATTATATACACTGTAAAAAAAAAGAATTATAATGGTTCTAAATTATAATAAAATATAAAACAATAATATATAATAATTAAAATGAAAACAAGTTATTTTTTGTTACTGAATTCAAAATTTATTATGGTTTAATATAAATAAAATGAAGAAATGTATAGAAAATACATGAAAATAAATATAATCCATTATATCTAATTATACTTTAAATTGTACTAGTGGGCTATAAGTAACTTTACATTTATTTAATGCTAGTATTTGAAAAGATGATTTATTTCAGACTTGACTGAAAACAGAGGTTCTTTTACGCAAATCCTGCTGAAGACAAAAGCCTGCACGCTCTCGTGTAATCTCAGCAGTGAAAGGGAGCGCGCTGAATCTCTGCCTCTGCTGGAGTTTATTGCGCGCGTCTTTCTCATGCAGAAGCTCCAGCGCGCGGCTCTATAGTCGTGTTTAACATGTGCATGGCGGGAAGGCCGCGGGGATCCGAGCGGCTTCCGGAGCGCCTGATACTCGATTCCCACACTTTATTATTTTGTGATTTTATTATTCCATTATTCGCCATCATTTAGAGCCTTTCGGACCCCGCGGAGGGGAAATGACCCCATAACCACACACAGAGAGGGAAGTCTCTGATTTACAACACAAACGATCATCATCATTATTACTATCATTATTATGGCTGTCCTTTGAATCCGAAGGGAAAATGTTATTAATAGCCTTCATCGTTGTTTAAACTGTTTCAGAGAACATTCAAAAGTAACGAATGTTTGAAGAGTGACACAATGGAATGTTGAAGATTTAAATCAGCCGCTTGACCGTTAAGGAAACATTGTATCATTCTTCAAACATTCGAACGTTCTGAAACAAATAGATACATTTCCGAAAAGAGTTCCAAAAATGACGTAATTAATGTTTTTGTGGAAGAATGTTTGAGATTTATTTATATCTGATTGATGTCATCCTGCATTAACCTGTTAATCAAAAAGGAAACAATTCCAGGCGATATGAAGAGGAAATCAACTGTCGAATAACAAAAGCATTGATCTTCAGAGGTTAATGACGCTCTCCAGATGAAAGCCATCATATTGTGTTTGTTTTTTTAACTTCAAAAACCAGAGATGAAACTGAGTTTAGTCTCATCATACTCATTTAGAAGAACTCCAGCTTTCTGGCTTCTCTGAAGACTTAGTGAGGGAAATATAATTGCTTTGGTTCCTCAGTGAACATTCATTGTTCTTCTGAAAGAAAGGCCTGCTTCATTGAGAAATAAAGGACTCCCACTCAGCCTTTGATTCAAGCAGGGGGCTGATGATGCTGAAGCGCATTCAAATGAGAATCATGAGCTGTGAGGTCCAAACCACAAACTACAGCATTCAGATCCCAGGAGCAAACACTGTTCCGATAAAGCTTCTGGAAGTCTCTGTGTCGTTCTTCGAGGCTATAGAGTGTATAAATCTCCATTACAGGTCACTCAGAATAATGTTCTGCTCTGTGGGGAACTCAGACCTTTTTTGAGTGTTTATCAGATTTCCTGCAAAGAACTAAAGCATTTTATCACCAAACGTTGTATTATTGTTATTAGAAGCAAATCAAATCAAATTAAATAGATGTAAATTCATGAACCAAAAGCATTGCTCCTTTTACACTCTAACAAATACTGGGTTAAAAACAACACAAGTTGGGTTGAAAATGGACAAACCTAGTGATTGGGTTGTTTTAACCCAACGAACAGGTTGTTTTAACCCAACGAACGGGTTGTTTTAACCCAGCGAAAGGATTGTTTTAACCCAGCGAACGGGTTGTTTTAACCCAGTGAAAAAGTTGTTTTAACCCAGCGAAAAACTTTTTAACCCAGCGAAGGAATTGTTTTAACCCAACGAATGGGTTGTTGTAACCCAGCGAAAAAGTTGTTTTAACCCAACGAATGGGTTGTTTTAACCCAGCGAAAAAGTTGTTTTAACCCAGCGAAAAAGTTTTTAACCCAGCGAAGGAATTGTTTTAACCCAACGAATGGGTTGTTGTAACCCAGCGAAAAAGTTGTTTTAACCCAACGAATGGGTTGTTTTAACCCAGCGAAAAAATTGTTTTAACCCAGCGAAAAAGTTTTTAACCCAGTGAAAAAATTGTTTTAACCCAACGAATGGGTTGTTTTAACCCAGCGAAAAAGTTTTTAACCCAGCGAAAAAGTTTTTAACCCAGCGAAGGAATTGTTTTAACCCAACGAATGGGTTGTTTTAACCCAGCGAAAAAGTTTTTAACCCAGCGAAAAAATTGTTTTAACCCAACGAATGGGTTGTTTTAACCCAGCGAAAAAGTTTTTAACCCAGCGAAAAAGTTTTTAACCCAGCGAAAAAGTTTTTAACCCAGCGAAGGAATTGTTTTAACCCAACAAATGGGTAGTTTTAACCCAGCGAAAAAGTTTTTAACCCAGCGAAAAAGTTGTTTTAACCCAGCGAACGGGTTGTTTTAACCCAGCAAAAAAGTTGTTTTAACCCAGCGAAAAAGTTTTTAACCCAGCGAAGGAATTGTTTTAACCCAACGAATGGGTTGTTTTAACCCAGCAAAAAAGTTGTTTTAACCCAGCGAAGGAATTGCTTTAACCCAACGAATGGGTTGTTTTAACCCAGTGAGAAACTAGTTTTAACCCAGCAGTTGGGTTAAATGTTTGCAACCTGCTGGGTATTTTATTGAACTCAACTATTGTTTAAAAATTACTGTATTTCTTGCTTAAAATGAACCCAAAATAGGTTGGAAAATAAAAATCAGACACATAATTACGAGAGGCAACAATAATAATCAAAAGGTGAACATTTATTAATAAGAAATTTAATAAATGTTTGTTGTTTAAATATTCATTAAACTTATTCATAAATGTTCATCCAACATATTTTGGGTTCATTTTAAGCAAGAAATACAGTAATTTTTAAACAATAGTTGAGTTCAATAAAACAGGTTAGGCAAACATTTAACCCAACCACTTGGTTTGTCCATTTTTAACCCAACTTGGGTTGTTTTTAACCCAGTATTTTTTTAGAGTGCAAGTTAATGGTGCTCTTAGCATAAAAGTTTTTTTTTATATATCATTATTGTTCATGATGTTTTGACTCTGGAACTTTTTCATTCTTTCTTAAATTATTATTATAATTATTTATGAGAGCGAAGCTGAGTAATTGATTGGACAGATGTCAGACAGAGGATAAAGGAGCGTTTAAATGTGTAAAGTTGATATTCGCAGGTGAAGTTTTGGGTCATTTGGGTCATTTGAGGTTCCGCCCCCCGCCCCCCCTCCCTCACGAGCACCGGATAAAACCGGGAGTCTCTCGCGCTGACGGCGCACTCGCAGCTCGCGCTCTGACGCGTCACGACAGAAAACACAGTGAGGAACACCCGAGATCAGTCTGAGCAGGACGCGCATTAACCCAACCTTATTATTTCATCAGTTTTCTTTTCTATACAACAGCAGTGAATTGTGTTTTGGTGAAGAGGAGGAAGACTCTGGACAATCCCTCGGGATGGAGGCGCTGCGCGTGCTGTGGATTCTGGGCTGCGCGTGGATCTGTTCGGCTCAGGGCTCGAGACTCAAGACACCCGCCTTACCCATCCAGCCAGAGCGGGAACCGATGATCTCGAAGGGCTTATCCGGTAAGAGACAGAAACAACATCACTCAGCAGTGCTTTACTCTCAGAACAACATCACACACTCTTACAGAGAAGACATAGAAGAAGTTCCCTAAATAACATAAAGAACCTTCGGATGTTCTTCATGGATCCATCAATACCAATAAATAACCTTTATTTTTAAGAGTGTAGATAGAAAGAGTTCTTGACTTGCTGATAAGTAAGTTTTTGGTGTTTCAGTCTCTTCAGATCTTTAAAGCATCAGTACATAATGTTTTTTAAAGGACTACAGCATATAAACAAGCATTTAAAACATTAAAGAACCTTTAATTCTGGTGCTAATGACTGTATATGATGAAAAATAATGATCTTTTGATTTTGATATATAGCCTATTAAAAGTTGGATATAGTTCATCTTGGCTAAAAGTTTTGTTTCTGGGTTATTTGTTTAAGCTTTGCAAACATTTTTGGAATGTTCAGAGAACTCTGAAAAGTAACAAGTTTAACATTTAAAAACTGAAACTGTTCAGGAAAAACATTCCATTTTGAGCCTCCATGAATAACTTTATATTCTCTAGTTGATCTGGTGATCTGAAGACACTCAAACACCGTCCGTCTGATGCTCCATTTATCAGTTTACGTGTGTGTCTTTGAAAGTGTTTAGCTTAACAATAAATTGTTTAATAGTCTGCGTCTGTAAACTGCAGCTGATGACCTCATTCCAGACGCATTAAACACCAAATTTACTCCAATCTCTCATTCTCTGTTCAAAACAAAGCCGAGGAGATGTTTTGGTTCCCAGCGCTGCTGTGGCATTCACTGCTGCTTTTAGTGTGTGTTCCTGAAGGTTTGGCCCAGAGCGGGCCGTCTGAAGCTGATTTGTACACATTCCCGATCTTTCCCACACACTGCCGCTCTCACGCTGCTCATGTTTATTGTCTCAATCAGGTTGCTCCTTCGGTGGCCGCTTTTATTCCCTGGAAGACACGTGGCATCCAGACCTGGGCGAGCCGTTCGGCGTGATGCACTGCGTCATGTGCCACTGCGAGCCGGTAAGAGTCCAGTGAGGAACTGAGAACCACTGACACTGAACAGAGTCCAATCAACATAACTGAGCTGAATAAGAGCTGCTTTCCCAGCTAACGTTCTCTCAATGTTCTCTCAACGTTATGAGGAGTTCATTCAGAGTTATCTGGTCTTTAATAATGTTCTCAAAAACATTATGTATACATTGTTTTAGTTTGATGTTCGTCTAACGTTTTTTAAACATTACTACTAGTTTCAGAACGTTCAGAGAACATTCAAAAGTAACGTTCCCATAATGTTTGAAGAATGATACACTGGAATGTTCTAGTAATGTTAGAAACATTTAAAAACTCTATGTTTTGAACCTTCAGAGAACATACAGTAATAACGTTTTCGTAACTTAATGGAAACATTATCAAAATGTTTTGTTTTTATTAGTTGAGTTACAGCTGAAAATTGAAATTGTTTCGTAACTTGAATTTTACAACATTGACAGTTATTGAACTGAACTGAATCAACATTGAACAGAAATGTTCTCAGAACGTTCTGTCAAGGTTCTCTCAATGTTCTGAACAAACGTTCTTCCAGTAACGTTAATAGAACGTTCATTCAGAGTTATCTGGTCTTTAATAATGTTCTCTAAACGTTAACACAAAAACATTATTTATACATCGTTCATGGAGCCTTTATTTTTAGTTGGAAGTTCATTTAACGTTGTCTAAATGTTTCGGCTTGTTTCAGAACATTTAGAGGACATTCAAAAGTAACGTTCCCATAATGTTTGAAGAATGATACAATGGAATGTTCCGTTAACATTAGAAACATTTAAATTCTATGTTTTTAAAGTTCAGAGAACGTACAGTAATAACGTTTTCGTAACTTAATGGGAATGTTGTCAAAATGTTTTGTTTTGTTAGCTGAAGTTGAAGTTGTTTCATAACTGTAGAATTTTACAACATTGACAGTTATTAAACTGAATTGAATCAACATTGAGCTGAATAATGAGACTACTGACTTTTACAGCTAACAGGACACGTTCTCTCAAAGTTATAAACAAACGTTCTTCCAGTAACGTTAATAGAACGTTCATTCAGAGTTATCTGCTCTTTAATAATGTTCTCTAAACGTTAGCACAAAAACATTATTTATACATGGTTCATGTAACATTTATAAAACATCTTAGTTGGACGTTCATCTAACGTTGTTTAAATGTTTCGACTTGTTTCAGAACGTTCAGAGAACATTCAAAAGTAACGTTCCCACAATGTTTGAAGAACGATGAAATGGAATGTTCCCTTAACGTATGTATGTTCTGAACCTTCAGAAATAGCGTTAGTGAAGTGTGTAGCTGAAGCTGAACCGTCATGTCAGTGTATCAGGCTGTAGTTGTGTGAAGCGCTCTATATGAACACGTTTCTTCCTCTCCGAGCAGCAGCGGAGCCGGCGAGGGAAGGTGTTCGGGAAGGTGAGCTGCCGGAATATGAAACAGGACTGTCCCGAACCGACCTGTGACGATCCGGTCCTGCTTCCAGGACACTGCTGCAAAACATGTCCCAAAGGTAAGAAAGGAGTGTGTGTTTTTCTGTGGAAACAGTCCAGCCGTCACACGGAAAAACTGTGCTGGTGTGCAAAAGAAATGATGGAAAGTTCTGAACGATGGACGGCAGATGGGCCCTGCGCTCATGTTTATGGATGCCGCTCTTGAACATTGACTCTATTGTGCGTTCGAGAACTTTGTGACATCATGCACTTTGGTTTCCGTGGTTACAGGCGACTCCGGGAGGAAAGAGGCGGAGTCTCTGTTCGAGTTCTTCCAGGAGAAAGACGACGACCTGCACAAGTCGTACAACGACAGGTCCTACATCAGCTCCGAGGACAGCAGTAACCGTGACAGCGCGAGCGGTGAGCCTCCACACACACACACACACACACACACACCTTCACACACTCCAGTCAGGCTCAGTCCATCACACCGGTCTGTTCTCTGCAGATTTCGTGGCGCTGCTGACGGGCGTGACGGACTCTTGGCTGCCGAGCTCCAGCGGCGTCGCTCGGGCGCGATTCACGCTCACCCGCACCAGCCTGACCTTCTCCATCACCTTCCAGAGGTAAAACACACACACACACACACACACACACTAGAGCATCCTCTCTCGTCCTCCATCGCTCACTGTATGTGTGTGTTTGTGTCTCAGGATGAACAGGCCGAGCGCCGTCACCTTCCTGGACTCCGACGGGAACACTGCGTTTGAGTTCAGGGTCCCGCAGGCCGACACAGACATGGTGAGAATATAGTTCCCTAAACCTCAGACTCGAGTCTGATCTGGGCTCTGACGTGATGTTTAACTGTGTTTGATGAGCAGATCTGTGGAGTCTGGAAGAACCTGCCGAAGTCCCACATGCGGCAGCTGGAGGCGGAGCAGCTGCGTGTTTCCATGACAACCGCTGACAACAAGAAGGAGGAGATACAGGGCAAAATCATCAAACACAGAGCGCTGTTCGCAGGTGCGCGCCAAAGCTTAGATTCGTTTCAGCAACGGCTTTCTTGATGTGTTTGGATGCTCATGTTCATTTCCTGCGGTTTGTCTTGACAGAAACGTTCAGTGCCATCCTGACATCCGAAGAGGTGCATTCTGGGATGGGCGGAATCGCCATGTTGACGCTCAGTGACACAGAAAACAATCTGCATTTTATCCTGATTCTGCAGGGACTCGTTTCTCACGGGAGCTGTAAGTACAAAATAAAATAAAATAAAGCAAAAAATAAAATAAAATTAAATTAAAATAAAGTAAAATAAAAATAAAATAAAAAATAAAATAAATAAATAAAATAAAATAAAATGAATAAAATTAAAACAAATAAATAAAATTATTATAAATTATAATTTCTAAAAAATTATAAATAAATAAAATTAAAATAAAATATAAATTAGAAAAATAAAAAATAAAATAAAATGAAATAAAATACAAAATATATTAACATAAAATAAATAAAAAAATATTTTTAAATACATTTTTAATAAAATAAAACATAATTTTAAAAAATTAAAACAAATAACAAAAATAAAAAATACAAAATAAATAAATACAAAATAAAATAAAATAAAAATAAATGTAAAAAAATAAAAATAAATAAACTACAAAATAAAAAATAAAAAAATAAATTAAATAAAAAATAAATTAAAGTAAAATATAAATTAAAATACAAAATAAATGAGAATAAATAAATAAATACATTTTTAATAAATTAAAATACATTTTAATTTTATTTTGTTTCAGCGTCTGCACAGGTGCCGGTGAGAGTGAAACTGCTGTACCGACAACATCTGCTGAGAGAAATACGAGCGAACATCTCTACAGACGTGAGTGAAAACACACACACACACACACACATTCGCTGATCTAAATGAGAATATGCCATACATTTCTAATGCTTTCATATGGAGACAGTTTAGAAAAAAGTTAAAGTTCAACTCGAGCGATGAATATTAAGGAAACGTACATCATGTTCCTGCAGGACTCTGACTTCGCTGAAGTCCTGGCGGATCTGAACAGTCGGGAACTCTTCTGGTTGTCCCGCGGGCAGCTGCAGATCGTCGTGGAAACGGAGGGTCAAAACCCCCGCCAGATCTCCGGATACATCTCTGGAAAGAGATCATGTGACAGTGAGTGCAGCCAATCAACAACAATCAATACATAAACACAGTTTAAATGCATACGCAGGTCTTTAGTGACCTGGATCTCTAACTGCTGCAATAGTATAAAACAGACACTGCCACCTTGAGGAATAAAGCTGAAGTGCACTTACTGAGTCAAAACAGACATTTTTTGTTTATAATGAACAGACTGAGGAACAGTAAGTTGAAGAAATGAATGATAGTGAATGTGTTCAAGGGTTAAACATGCAGCCACAGGCTTCAGTTCTGATCTCACAGGATCTGTAACTACATCAGCGGCTGTTTTTATCCCATGATTCACCGCGTGTTATATTTCATCTTTGTGTCATGCGTAAATCATCTCGGGTATTTCGAGTTCATAATTATGACTGTGATTGTGACGAGGTCAGGACTGCGCAGCGATGCCGATAGAGGTCAGATGCTGTCGGATCAGTTTCGTGGTGGAGTGTGTGTGTGTGTGTGTGTGTGAAGGTCACGCTGTGCTGGCGCTGCTCCGCTCTGATTCCAGCTGCACCATTAACAGCGTGACGTTATGTGTGAGGAATTCAAACCTAAACGGTCCCGCCGCTCGCGCTCTGTTTACTCCGACATCATCAGTCCTCTCTATTTACCTGCGCTTCACTCTGGCGTCTCAGGGGATCACGTCACTCTCTGACCTTTGACCCTGCGTGAGTTCATGTGGGTTTGCTTGTTTCTCTGGCTGCGGTTTGACAGCAGTTCCCTGTGGACCTCTTCTCGCCTGCAAGACTTTAGTTTGCCCTCGTTCTGTCACACAGACGTCATTTTATTCATAGGTTTAATGCAGCAAAACAATAAGAGTTTTATTTCCTGAAATGTTTCAGCTCTTCAGAGCGTGATGTCCGGCGGGTCTGCTCTGACTCCTGGGAAGACCGGCGGCGTGGGCTCGGCCGTCTTCACGCTGCACCACAACGGCTCGCTCGACTACCAGGTTCTGGTGGCGGGCCTGACCAGCGCGGCGGTGGGCGTGACCATCGAGATGAAGCCGCGCCGGCGCAGTAAACGCAGCGTTCTGTACGACATCACGGCCGACTTCACGGCGGAGGAGCGGGGCGGCGGACGGGCGGTGGGCAGCGTCGGCCGTGTGGAGGCCAGACACATTCACATGCTGCTGCAGAACGAGCTGTTCGTCAACATCGCCACGGCCGAGCAGCAGGAGAGCGAGCTGCGCGGACAGATACGCATGCTGCCGTACAACGGGCTGGACGCGCGCCGGAACGGTAAAAAGAAATCAATCAGAAAAAGTTCTGATACCGATTTGATTATTAGTCGTTGATTAAAACCCTGTTTTTCCTCTGCAGAGCTCCCGGTTCCTCTCGCGGGTCAGTTCGTGTCTCCTCCGGTCCGTACGGGCGCGGCCGGTCACGCCTGGGTCTCGGTGGACGAACAGTGTCATCTGCATTACGAGATCGTCGTCAACGGCCTCAGCAAGAGCGAAGACGCCTCCGTCAGCGCTCACCTGCACGGATTGGCCGAGATCGGCGAGATGGACGACTCCTCCACCAATCACAAGAGACTTCTGACTGGCTTCTACGGTCAACAGGTAAACAAATCACCAACGCAACTCGGCATCATTAACATCCAGTTATAATGTAAACGGCGTGATTACAGCACAACAAAAGCCTGTTTTCTTTGGCTGCTCCGGCGTCATCGTGCCAGAAACACAATTGTGCCGTTATTTATTGAAACAGGAATTGTTTATAAAACAAAGCTGGTGTTTTCACAAATGATCTGAAACCAGTTTGATTCTGCTTTAACATGAAGATTGTCTGATCTTGAACGAGCTGTCTCTCTGTCTCTTCTAGGCTCAGGGAGTGTTGAAAGATATCAGTGTTGAGTTATTGAGGCATTTGGACGAAGGCACAGCTTATATTCAGGTCAGCACCAAAATGAATCCAAGAGGAGAAATCCGAGGACGGGTGAGTACACACACACTCCCGACAGAAATGTTTTTATGGTTTTAGTTAACTATACTAACCCTGGTTCAATCGACGTCTCCGCTGTCCAGATTCACGTTCCCAACAGCTGTGAGTTCGGCTCTCGCGGTGAGGTGGTGGAGGAGGCCGAGTTCGACGACCTCGTATTCGTCCGCGACCCGGCCGAGCTGAGAAAAGACCCGCACACGTGCTTCTTCGAGGGAGAACATCACGCACACGGGTCGCAGTGGACGCCGCAGTACAACACCTGCTTCACCTGCACCTGCCAGGTAACACACGCATTCACACGGGTTTAGCTCTCGGTTACGTATTCCTTATGGTTCGTTGTGCGAATGACCTGTTTTATTCCCTGCAGAAGAAGACGGTGATCTGTGATCCGGTGATCTGTCCTGTGCTCTCGTG
Source organism: Ancherythroculter nigrocauda (assembly GCA_036281575.1). Lineage (NCBI taxonomy): Eukaryota > Metazoa > Chordata > Actinopteri > Cypriniformes > Xenocyprididae > Ancherythroculter > Ancherythroculter nigrocauda. The sequence continues at coordinate 45,997,382 of VTFQ01000013.1, forward strand.
TCCTCACACCATCCAGCCTGAAGACCAGTGCTGTCCGGTCTGTGACGGTGAGTGATGAGCGAACAGGGAACGTTATGAACAAACGTTCCTCCAGTAACGTTAATAGAACGTTCGTTCAGATTTATCTGGTCTTTAATAATGTTCTCAAAACGTTAGCACACAAACATTATTTATGCATCGTTCATGGAATTTTAACATTGCATTTTATTTCTGTCAACAGAAAAGAAGGAGATCAAAGAGACGACTGCTGTAGAAAAAGTTGAGGAAGATCCAGAAGGTGAGTTTATATTAGATTAATACATAAAATTTAATATTGAGACTATTATTTTAAAAGCGCAACTGATTGGAAGTGTATAGTAAGATGTTTATTTCTTGTTTCAGGCTGTTATTTCGAAGGCGATCAAAAGATGCACGCACCTGGCACAACATGGCATCCGTTCGTCCCGCCTTTTGGGTACATCAAGTGTGCCGTGTGCACCTGCAAGGTGAGCTAACAAACATTACAAAACACGAGAGAATTATTTTTTGTTTTAGTTATGAATATTAATAGTTATCTTCATTGTCTTGTCCATCTCAGGGCTCCACAGGAGAAGTGCACTGCGAGAAGGTGACGTGCCCGCCTCTCACCTGCAGCCGACCAATCAGACGCAATCCTTCAGACTGCTGTAAGGAGTGTCCTGCAGAAGACACGCCCCCTCTGGAGGACGACGAAATGATGCAGGCTGACGGAACGCGGCATTGCAAGTTCGGCAAAAACTACTACCAGAATAGCGAACACTGGCACCCGAGTGTCCCGCTGGTGGGCGAGATGAAGTGCATCACCTGCTGGTGTGATGTGAGTACTTCTGTGCTTTATCTGAGATTTATTTTAAGTATGGAAGCTTATTTCAGCCATGGAATAAAAAAAAAATAAAAAAAAAATAAAAAAAAAAGGTAGTTGCGACTTTATATCTCACAATTCAGAATCTTTTTCTTAGAATTTCGAGTTTCTCTGAATAGATAATTCCAAGATGATAAGAATAATAATAATTATAATTACTTGGAATAATAATTCCAAGATGTAAACTCAGAATTCCGAGAAAAAGTCAGAATTCCAAAATGTAAACTTAGAATTCCAACAAAAAAGTCAAAATTCCAAAATGTAAACTCGTAATTCTGACGAGTCAGAATTGCTAGATATAAACTCATAATTCCAAAAAGAGTCATAAATGCGAGATGTAAACTCAGAATTCTGAGAAAAAGTCAAAAATTGTGATATATAAACTCAGAATTCTGAGAAAAAAGTTGAGATGTAAACTCAGAATTCCAAAAAAGTTGAAATTGCAAGATGTAAACTTAGAATTCCAACAAAAAAGTCAAAATTCCAAAATATAAACTCGTAATTCCGACAAAAAAGTCAGAATTGCTACATATAAACTCACAATTCCAACAAGAGTCATAATTGCGAGATGTAAACTCAGAATTCTGAGAAAAAGTTGAAATTCCAAGATGTAAACTCGTAATTCTGACGAGTCAGAATTGCTAGATATAAACTCATAATTCCAAAAAAGAGTCATAAATGCGAGATGTAAACTCAGAATTCTGAGAAAAAGCCAAAAATTGCGATATATAAACTCAGAATTCTGAGAAAAAAGTTGAGATGTAAACTCAGAATTCCAAAAAAGTTGAAATTGCAAGATGTAAACTTAGAATTCCAACAAAAAAGTCAAAATTCCAAAATATAAACTCGTAATTCCGACAAAAAAGTCAGAATTGCTACATATAAACTCACAATTCCAACAAGAGTCATAATTGCGAGATGTAAACTCAGAATTCTGAGAAAAAGTTGAAATTCCAAGATGTAAACTCGTAATTCTGACGAGTCAGAATTGCTAGATATAAACTCATAATTCCAAAAAGAGTCATAAATGCGAGATGTAAACTCAGAATTCTGAGAAAGTCAAAAATTGCGATATATAAACTCAGAATTCTGAGAAAAAAGTTGAGATGTAAACTCAGAATTCCAAAAAAGTTGAAATTGCAAGATGTAAACTTAGAATTCCAACAAAAAAGTCAAAATTCCAAAATATAAACTCGTAATTCCGACAAAAAAGTCAGAATTGCTACATATAAACTCACAATTCCAACAAGAGTCATAATTGCGAGATGTAAACTCAGAATTCTGAGAAAAAGTTGAAATTCCAAGATGTAAACTCGTAATTCTGACAAAAGAATTTGAATTGTGCGAGATGTAAACTCGGAATTCCAAGAAAAAAGTTGAAATTGCAAGATGCATAATTCCGACAAAAGAGTCAGAATTGCGATGCAAACTCAGAATTCTGAGAAAAAGTCAGAATTGCAAGATGTAAACTCATAATTTCGACAAAATAGTAAAAATTCTGAGATGTCAACTCAGAATTCCAAGAAAAGTCAGAATTGCGAGATATAAACTCAGAAATTGTGAGGAAAAAGTCAAGATGTAAACTCAGAATTCCAAAAAAGTTGAAATTGCCAGATGTAAACTCATAATTCCAACAAAATAGTAAAAATTCTGAAATGAAAACTCAGAATTCCAAGAAAAGTCAGAATTGCGAGATATAAACTCAGAAATTGTGAAGAAAAAAGTCAGAATCATTAGATAAAAAGTCGCAATTACATTTTTTATTCCATGGTGGAATATTTAAGAGCATTTGGAGATTTTAAGTTAACAGCGCAAGTAACACTCGCTCCTTTCTCTCGTCATTACAGCACGGCGTCACCAAGTGCCAGAGGAAACAGTGTCCGCTGCTGAGCTGCAGTAACCCCATTCGCAGAGAGGGAAAATGCTGTCCTGAATGCATAGGTAAGTTCTGATCCTAAACACTTTAAGACACAAACTAAATCCTGCACAATTTACTCAGCACACCTTATGTCTTTGTTTTTCAGAGGACTTTATGGAAAAAGAAGAAATGGCAAAGATGGTGGAGAAAAAGAAAACCTGGAGACACTGATACCTTCTTTCCTCAACGCTCACCATCCTCCTGTTTTGAGATCAGGCGTCTCAAACTCGCACAACGGGACGCCTGCGGACTGCAAAAATAAATCTGTGCATGAAACGGAGAAGAGGTCCAGAATGTAACAAGGAAGTTTGGGAGAAAGTGGCTCTGAAGACAAAAGATATCAAGACAAAAACAGACAACAGAAAAAAAGGAGAATGAATCTCAGCTGCTGCAGTTGTTTGAGTTTCCCACTGACATAATTTCCTCACGGGAAAGTTTGTTTTAAACTTTGTTTGCATATTTGACTTGGTGCAAAACATCAGACACTCGTACTAAGATTTTACACATCATCATACCTGTAAATGCATACAATGTATGCATGTGAGCACAATGTACCACACTTCATACAGTAAAATAACGCTTCACTACAAAATGCACATGCCATCATTACAATCATTCATAATTCACATATGACACTCAAATCCCAGCCAATCAGCAGGACTGTTGTAATGCATCTGATTGGAGATTCACCCTGTGGGTGGGGCTTGGCTGTGGGGGTGGGGTTTAGAATGCTCATCAACATAAACCCCGCCCATTTCTGTTCTGTTGCACCTGATGTTGTAAGTCTGTTTTTGCTGGTATATAATATTTTATGGCTATTTTCTTTCAGTATTTTGATGGATATTATGAATATTGTTTGTATTGCATATTTATTAATGATGAATAAACAAAGTTTTAAAATTTATGTTGTCATAAAAGAAGCACATTGTCAGTTTTTTTTTTCATTGTCAGTTGACTTAAAGGCTGATATAAAACACAAAGCATTTTTTAATTCTGCATTCGTCACGAACCGCCAAAATACAAAGAGTGCACTAGCAAGTTTCACAAAAAGTCTGCAAATGCTACCAAAACAAATAAACACGCGCACACTTTTGTGTGTTTGGATATGTAACATGTGGTCGCAGGAAACGGACGCAGCTGGTAATGAAGTCACACCTGCGGGAACCCCAGACGGCAGACACGGAAGGGTCAAAGGTCAAAGTGCATGTTGTACTTCTGAAAGGGGTTCTTTTATGTAGGCCAACCCATAAGTTCGCATCACCCTGGTTCCCTCGGCAAAAAACCCGGTAGGATTTTTCCATTGGCTTTTGAATTACTGAAGAAGATAAGTTCTGTGACCAATAAAAGTTTATGATACTTACACGTTTTGTTCATCATGATAAACTTCACAAACCAACACAGCCTTTATGAAGCGTGAATACAATCAGCAACAGTAAAAATCTAAACGTCTGCTATAAATTAAACTTTAACAACTCTTTTCATATATTTTACAAAAGTATTTCCAGGTCAAAACAGACCTAAATGTGAAAGGTTTAACAATTTAGATTGTATCCATTTGCAAAAAATCTTTTTCCCAAACTAAAAACTAAGAATTTTTTTTAGAAATATTTATGTACCACTTCCGGGTCAAAACTATGGAAGCTTGTTTCTGCCATGAAATAAAAAAATAAAAAAGGTAATTGTGACTTTATTTCTCAGAGTTGCGAGCTATAAAGTCAGAATTGCGAGTTCTGAGTTTATATCAAGCAAATTCTGACTTTTTTTTATGAAGTCAGAATTGTGAGATAAAAAGTCACAATTACCTTTTTTATTTTTTTATTTCATGGCGGAAACAAGCTTCTATACAAAACTGACCCAAATGCAATATGAGTGTTAAAAACAATCCGTGAAAGCAACTAGTGAGAAGATGAGTTTACCTGTTTGACATGATGACGATTAATATAAAAGCAACTGTCTTTTTCAAGACAAGTAAAAGCTTTTAAAGAAATCACAAGGGGGTTATGCTAATGGATTTTCTGTAGTAGAAGTGAAAATATCTTTAGATCTTAATCAAAAACCCATTAAAAAAAAAACCCCATTAACTTCAGGACGATAGAAGAGGGACAGCAAAATTGCAACTCGTTTCTGGGTTTTTGCCTACAAAATTACATCATCCCTCTATCACAAACCCTACACAAAAGAAGCAATCTCTGTATTCCCAGAAGCACTTTTGGGGGTGTTGAACCAAATAATTCCAGGAGGGAAGTCGTCACTGGTCAATCGACTGCAATTTTGCTAAATTTCGATCTGCGGTTTGGACCTGGAGCGCCACACAGTTTTACTCATCTTCTGTTCCCACTTTCTTTCACAACTTTCCCCTCTGATTAATATGCCGGTCATTGGCCCGTCTCTCTGAGGCAAATGAGTGTTTCTCATCGAGGAACCAGATTGGATCAGTTTACTCTGACTCGTTCCAGTTGTCTGACTTAATTTTTGTGTCTTCGGTGTCAAGTGGAGAAAACTCAAGGGAACATGAAAGAAACTAACGCTTATTTTCCACCAGCCTTTGAATAAAAGCAGCTAATCAATTTTTACAGAGTACTTTAAAACCTTCCCTCAGTATTTTCCATTCTCTGTTCCCGTCTGTTGTTCATCTTCCAAACAACACTAAGGCCATTGGGTTATGCGGTAGATGAACAACAGACTTTACATCAGTTAGTACTTCTGTATTTCAGTTCAATGCATCATATGGAGCATTTATGTATTTGACATTTGGTAGGTGTTTAGCACTTCTATGCAGTTGCTGATCTATACAATTGTTTGAGTTTCTCCTATAAGACACTTTGGGAAACAGAGACTTGTTTTGATCAGCAGTGTTTGGGAAGCGCCATCTTGTGTACACACAAATAACTGCAGGAAATCCAAACACCTGCACAGAAAGAGAGAAGTAGTTTGAAATTCACAACCATAAAAAGCATAAAAACATTTGTGGATATGCATAGCATAAATATACACCTTTATTATATAACATTCAGTCTATTTTTTGAATAGATTACATAAAAATATTGAGCAATTTACCATTTGTGCACTTGTGTCCTTCTGCTGTCCTTCAATCTTCCAAAAATCTGCTTCACATCAAAAGTAATTTCTCTCTTGTAACATTTCACCTACTTTAACTCATTGTCCATTACCTCCCAGTGTATTTTATTAGTTCTGGTCAATGGGGGTCAGTAGAGTTGAGGTTGACTAGTTGCACTACTAACACAAGTTTGGGTGGCTTTAAACAGTCCTGGCTCCTTTAAATAAAATCGTCTGTTTTGAACCAATACTTTTGCATGAAAAAAGGAGAAATATTTGGTAACAATCCTGTTCATCTCAATTCCAGTTGCCCCACTTATAAAAAAGAGAGATATGGTAAACATACCCTTGAAACAGCAGTCATTGATTTCTTTTCTTTCTTTTTCACTTCTCATGAGTTTGCATCCCTGGAAAACAGCTGATGTGTGTGTTTTTATAATAACAACATGAGCTAAATAAATACCCAAAGTAATAACAGTGATAATGCAGCATTCTTCCAAGATTACTGTACAAGAAACTTGGAAATGTTTCTGTTTTTCCAAAAATACCACATATGCAGGCCATTCTTTGAAATAATAAAATCAATAAATAAGCCATGACAAGTACTTTGTATAATCACTGTGACTCATATCTAACTTATACTTGTACTTTACATTCAGGTAATCCAGATATTGGCGTCTAGTTTTCCACTAGATCAGGTTTCCCAAACTGGGGCTCAAAAGTTGATGAAAATAAGAATAATTAATTGGTAAAACTTTACAATAAGGTTTCATTTGTTAACATTAGTATTAGTTAACATGAACTAACAATGAGAAATACTTCTACATATTTGTTAATGATTATTTCAACATTTACTAATGCACTTTAAAAATAAAAAGCTGTATTTGTTATCATTTGTTAGTATGTGAACTGACATCAGAAAACCGTGAACATGCAAATGTGTGGTTGAATTACTGAAATATAATTGTACAGTCACAGCGTTTGCTTTCTAAAGATATCTGGGTTTTGTGCGCAGTCTCGCAAGCATGAATCTTTTTATTTTGGGTATGTCCATCATGCTCTTCCCTGCCAAAACATGGGGTTTTGCTGAGCTGGGCATCTGTGCGACACCCAAGTGTTTCTAGTCTGGACACGAGGAACTGTACCTTCACTCCTACAGACTGTTGACCATCCAAACAACTTCCACTTTCAGCTAAAAATCAGTATATAAATATAAGTCTGTGCGTGTTTATCTGTAAACAGTGATTTGTTAAAACAGTCCGCTCTCTGAACGGAGTGATAAAAGTGTTTTCTTCATGAAGTGTTTATGATCATGTGTCACAGCAAATTCTCATGAACTTTCACAATTCGATTCTGGGTGATTTTCTATTCAAGGAAAAATCTTCTGGCACCATCTGAGCTGGAAAACAAGAGCATGAAAAATCATTTTATTTCATTTGATTTACTCTTTATATCGTGAAAACTTACAACAAAAGTTAGACGTAACGAACTTGTCAGTTCTTTATTTCAGCTCTTTTCTATTTGAAGATGTGAGGTTAATGTTTCATCAATATCTGATTCTACATAAATACAGGCAATCATAATATTAAAAATGAAATGTTCTGAAGAATTGTTTTCATGATTGATCACTGCTCTCATTTCCGAGTACTCAGGTACTCATCCCTATAGCGCGCAGTGGGCGGAGCTTCTCTCATATTTAGCAGAACACAAACTTCTTTGACATATAAAAACTCACAAACTCTGTCCGCACTTTTGTGGCACGTGTCGAGAGTGTGTGGAGCGACCAACGATCTATTCAAGTGTGTGTGTGTGCGAGATCGCAGTCATGGCTGTGGATGGTACAGATGAGAATAGTTTGGTGAGTGTTTCTTCTATTTTTCTGTGCTTTGCCCTCGTTAGCCCCTGCTGGCAGATGTTGTAACTACACAATCTGACTGTGGTTTGGGTGAGTACAAGTGTCACTGAGATGATGAACAGATCGCTCTTTCTGTGCATTATAGGGTGCAGGTGAATGGTCTGATGAAATAAAGATAAATAAAGAAATAAAGTTTAACAGAGAGTAAAGATGACAGAGGAGCTGGTGTCACGAGTGCATATTGAAAATAATACTGTGCATCTAAAAACGAAGACAAAATGGTGATAAATAGCATTGCAGGAGCAGAAACTGTATTGAATAAAAATAACTGAATGAATATGAAAGATTAATCTGCAATAAAACAAAATAAATATCATCAACTTACTTTATTACTTGAAAGACTCCTCTGTGTGGAAGGATTTTTCTGCCACATCAAATCATGCTTTGGTAAATCAAAATTATGACATACTTATAAATTGTTTATGAGATTAAAATTTAAAATTTTCACATACTAAGTCACATTTATGAGTTGAAAAATTCAAATTATGACATAAAAGTCATTTATGAGATTAAAAATTGAAATTATGACATACTAAGTCATATTTAAGATATAAAATTGAAATCATGACTTTAAAGTTGAGTTTTATGACATTAAAAAGTCAAAATTATGATTTAAAAAGTCACAATTTCGACATACTAGTAAGTCACGTTTGTTACATAAAAATTCTAAATGAAATCATAATTATATGAGATGAAAAGTCGAACTTCACTTATAAAGTCGTAATTATCATAACACTAAAAAAACGTAGTCAATATTCTAACATACTTTTTTCTAACAAAAAACTGACATTAAAAATTCGAAATTCTGACGAAATATACAACATAAAATATATAAGATGAATTTATTACATACTAAGTCATAATTCTGACATATAAAGTCTAAATTCTGACATAATAAGTTGACTTCATAATTATGACGAGTTGAAAATAGTCGAAATTCTGACTTAAGTTGAAATTATTACATACTAAATCATAATGAGATGGAAAAAAGTCAAAATACTGATTTTTAAAGTCGAAATTATGGCATGCTGCATTATCACTGATGAAAGGAGCTGGTGTAATGAGTTCATTTTGAAAATAATACTGTGCATGTATTAATGAAGAAGAAAGGGTGAGAAATAGCATAGCAGCATTCAGAAGCTGCTATTGCCAACATTAAAAATAAATACAGAAGAGAGCTACAAAAATGGTCAAAAAGCATTTGACCATTTTTGTGATATTATCTGCAATAATATCAGACCTTTTATAAATATAATAAATACAAACATTTCAAACCCACTGACCATATTAATTATTTAGTCAATAGCATTATCAATTAGCAAAACAAACGATTGAGGAGGGCAATATATGACCAAAATATTATATCACAATATGAGCAATTTTATAACACAATATTAATAATATGATGCTATTTTTGCAGTAAATAATGTAACGGTAAAGAAATCACAATTGTCGATGCCAATTTCAGTGCTGTAGCAAACATTAATACTAGCCTAACTAAAGAACATCACACACCTACCACCACTTATTTTCTAATTAAACCTTATTTTTATCGCTTTAAAGTGTCAATTATCAATTAATTTGAGCAGTCTCAAGAGCTGAGAGGAAATACCGCGACATTAACGATGGATCGATAATTTACATTATCGCCTCAATATATCGTCATATCGCTCAGCCCTATCGTGTACTTAATTATATTAACGGAATGAATCGATATAAAAGATTAATCCGTAAATATCACGGACAAAACTTACTTTATCGACTGACAGACTCTCCTCAGCACAGGCGCGATGACGTGAACGCGCTTTGGAGTCAGAACGCGCGCGTGCCTGCGTACGTAACGTAACTCATAAAAACAGAAACAGGCAGAAGCAAACAGAAGCTGTTTAGGTGGGTGGGTTCAGTAGGCGTAGTATGAGGACAAAATCTGACAAAAGAAGCACATGATCCGCGAAAAATACCAGAGTAAAGTCACCTTTATTTATATAGCGCTAAACAGGTAAATAATGAGTCACTGTAGAAAACAGAATTCAGTTCAGCTGAGCTAAAATAGTTATTATTACCACATTAAAGCTGAGGTAATTTGATATGAGCCACAGTCACCCTAAAACACTAAACAAAATGACTCAGGCCATTGATTTATTATGGTTTACTGCAGTAACAATGGTAGTAAACTCATGAGTGTATATTACAGTTATAGAGGGATTTGGGTAATATATCTATGTATTATTTTTGGGAATCTCACATTAGTTCACTTTAATATCTGCAGTGTCTGAGAGTTTAACAGAAGAATGAGAAAATAATGATTTTTGACAGTTTTCTCTGCATCAGAAACACAAAAAATATCTCTACAGCCTCCTGTTTTCAGAAATCAGTTCAAAAGCTTAGAAAAGTGTATACATTTTCAACTCTTAAATACTAAAGTACAATTATATGTAGGTACATTTTTTCAATAGTTACTTAGACTTTTAATTGAGTGTTTTTTTTGACATATCTTCACCTGTATATACCTTTTACACTTGTGAATCTCTGTCTGTCCTTTAGGAACAAGGCATTCACACAAAAGATGCAGGTCGTCTTCGCAGGGACGGTCGTCACCGCAGATCCCAGTCTGACCTCAAGTGTGGAGGTGAGTGAGTCACAGCAGCTCCACAACATTACAGCAACGTTTCTACAACACTCCCACAACGCTTCAACAGCACATCTCACTTCAGTACTTCAGCTTTATTGCTCACTTTAGTCTTGTGACATAACAAGGACTGCTTTTCCACAGTTCTCCTGGATTTAGTTTGTCATGTAATCGCAGACGGATTTGATGATGGTGAGATCAGATCACTGTGTGGAGCACCGGCTGTTATCAGTCTTATTGTGTATTCAAAAAAGAACTGTTTCCATTATATATAATGGAAATTATTATAATAAAAGTAATTAATTGAAGTATTTGTGTGAACATTGCGCCCTCTGGAGGACAGAAAGAATCTCTTTTTTTTCACAAACTTTTTTTTTTTTTAAACTAATGTTATTTATAACTTCCATTATTACAAACATTATTGTTTTTACTGTAGTCATCATAGTTACTGATTGCACTTTAAAACTATAATATATAGAAATGGTATTTTCTTCATAGCAGCCTTTTCTTACTGTATTTTTGTTTTATTTTGGTAGTTGATACTATGTTTTGTGAGGGTAAATCTACTTGAGTTCTTCAGCACTGGTTTAGGCTTTATGGGTAATGCAGCACTGATGCATCATGGGTAATGTATTTCCTCTCTCTCTCTCTGCGTCTGTAGTCCGGCTCACACACTTTCATCGGCTCTTGGTGTCGTTGGTCGGAGCGGACTGGATCTTCCTCATGATCCTGGGGTTCATCATGGCAGTGATCAGCTTCGTCATGGATATCTTCGTCACGCTCTTCACAGACGGTGAGTGTCAGAATTAGCCCGTATTCTTAAAGGTTATAGTCAAAAATAGTTAAAATATTAGTTTAGTATTCTTATATAGTATGCACTATATAAAATATTAAAATAGCAAATAATTATACAATGAATTATATAATTATATTTTGCTTCAAGGAAACCCTTTTTTAGACCCATTATGACATTAAAGCATATTTCTCTCTCTCTCTCTCTCTCTCTCTCCAGCACACAGGTGGATCTACAATCTTTCGGACAGTCATGTGTTCCTGCAGTATTTCGCATGGGTCGCTTATTCTATGATCCTCATGTGTTTTGCAGCAGGATTCGCAAACATAGTGTCACCTCAGGCCGTCGGTGAGACACACACACACACACACAATCCATCATTATATTTAAAGCAAAACATCATTTATGTTTTTTTAGATAGCTTTGTCACTGATCTACAGGTGTAAGGGCATCAATGAGGACAAGTGTAGTTCTTCATACCTCGTTCATGTGTTTATCTGTGGTTCAGGGTCTGGTATTCCTGAGATGAAGACGTCTCTGAGAGGAGTGGTGCTGCAGGAGTATCTGACGTTCAGAACACTGGTGTCCAAAGTCATCAGCCTGACCTGTACGCTCGGAAGTGAATTACCTGTGGGCAAGGAGGTGAACGCACACACACCACACACACACACACACACACATCAGACTATATGACGTTTTATCTCAATCCTCGTGTGTTTTCTGTCCTGTAGGGTCCGTTCGTTCACATCGGCAGTATGTGCGCTGCTCTTCTCTGCAAGTTCATGTCGCTCTTCAGTGGCATTTATAAGGTATTTAAAAACATTATTATTGCGTTCAATACAGTAGATCCACTGAACACAGATCTGTGCTCGAGAGTGTGTCTGTTTGCTTTGTTTTGAAATATATTTGTTGTGTTTAAGCCTTTTTTCCCTATCACATGTTTTAGTAATCATCATAAATTAGGTGTCATTCATCCTCAAAATTCATCCTGTTTTAAAATTAGACACTGCGTTACTATGGAATCTAAGAGATTAAGCTTAGGTCTCTATTCCAAAGCGTTCATGAACTACAACAATTTAAAGGGGACTTCTTTCACAAGATGTAATATGCGTCTCTGGTGTCTCCAGAATGTGTGTGTGAAGTTTCAGCTCACAGATCATTTATTATAGCTCGTCAAATTTGCCCCTATTGCCCCAAATGAGCTCCGCTTTCCAGAAGAGGGCGGAGCTTTAACAGCTCAACAACAACAAAGCTGGAGAATCTCACGCAGCCAAAATGAGGATTGTCAGTAACGGTGTTCAGCCTTACATTGTTCAAACCGGAGTCGACACTGATGGAGAGACTCAGGAAGAAGTTACAGCTTTTAGACGTTTCTGAATGGTTAGTGGATAAATTGATGTAGTTGCTGTGGAGTTGATTCAACTCATCCACTAGCATGTGCCGTCATGTTCATCTTTTGTGTTGAATTGACCCTCGTTTGTGAAGCAGTCCGGCGTAAAATGAACAACACTCTACTACAACAACTCTTCCTCTTCTCTAAAGCAGCCCAACATGGCCCCGCCCCCTTAGTTGTGTGTTCTCGGGGGCGGGGTTTATGTAAATGTTAGGGTTTGTGATGTCACTAACCTGGGAAGAAGCTCTTTGTAGTCCCTGCCAGCTGTTTGTTGTGGTCCTAAAACAGAGATTTCTGTAAAAGTGATTTCTCTTGTGTGTGTTGAACAGAATGAGGCCAGAAACAAGGAGATGCTGACGGTCGGATGTGCTGTTGGGATTGGGTGCTGCTTCGCTTCTCCTATTGGAGGTGAGAAAACTGTGTGTGTGTATTTTTGACCTTGTGGGGACATTTTTTGGTCTCCATGAGGAAACAAGCTTATAAATGTGTGTGTTTCAGGTGTGTTATTCAGCATGGAGGTCACCTCAATGTTTTTTGTCGCACCAAACTACTGGCGTGGATTTCTGTCTGCTACGTTTGGTTCCTTGATCTTCAGACTCCTGCCAGTGTGGCATCATGAGGAAGGTGCGTGTTTGAGCAGAAAATACATGTGAATAAATAATGTATATCAAAGTGGCCCTCTAGTGGTTAAAAAACAAAACTGCATGTATTTTGCAGAAGAACATTGTTTTGGTTGTGCTATCAGATGAATATAGTCACTTTTACAGCATTTCAAATCCCTCAGTTCTCGCCATCTCTGAAAAGTCAAGCTTATGTTGATTCTTGTTTTATTACAAGCTCTTATTACAATGTTTTTAACACCGGTACTTGTTTCAAAAGCACATTTAGAGTACCTAAAACCTCCTTATATAAATTATAATGTGTATGTGATGCACAACAGACAGTGAGTTGAGTTATTCTCTCTCTCAGAGACGCTCACGGCTCTTTATGCAACAAAGTACAGGCTGGACTTTCCCTTCGACCTGCAGGAGCTTCCAGCCTTCGCTGCGATGGGGTCAGTGTGATTTTAGTATGACTTCTGAAAAATGCCTGTCGCTGTGGTGAAATGATTGTGACGCACAATCTCTTGTGGTTTGTTGCTTTGGCTGTCTGCAGGATAGTGTGTGGCTTCGGCGGAGCCTTCTTTGTGTATTTGTATGGGAAGATCACTCTGTTTGTGAAGAAGCAGAAAGCCACAAACAGCTTCCTCATGAAGAAGTGAGTGATGCACAAACATGTCAATGTTACAGTCTATTTGAACAATGAAAATAATATTAGATTATAATATAATTACCTTTTATATTCTGTAAAAACAATAGATGTTTATGATGTGTGAGTGTGTATCTAATCATGTGTTTTCTGTCCAGTTGTTTCTTATATTCTGCTCTGGTCTCTGTGCTGATTTCAACGCTCACTTTCCCTCCGGGCTTTGGGCAGTTCATGGCCGGAAAGGTAACACACACACACACACACACACACACACACACACACACTCACTGTGAATGACTGCATTCATACACTAAAATAAATACAGTATATGCACAATTAGCAGTTAAATTAAACATGAATACCAATGTTTTTTAAATGAATGTACCATTGTTTTAGTTTATATAGAACCATTTCCTGTTCATGACATCATTTCCTCTTTATAGCTTACACAAAGGGATTCCTTAATTTCATTTTTTGACAATCGCACCTGGTCAAATCATGGCATCATCGCAGACTTTGATAATGACGATCATTTAGCGGCCTGGAAACATCCGCAGGCGAACGTCTTCATCATCCTCACCATCTTCGTCATCATGAAGGTAAACCATGTTTCCATCCGCCTGTTTTCATGCAAATTTTGGGATATTGCATAATAAAGGGCTGAATGGAAACGGCAAGATGCGCTTAAAATCTAAAAATGTGCATAAAAAACGTATGCGCTTAAATGAGGTGGATCGTTTTTATCCGATAAGAAGACATGCACATAAACTTTTGCCGAATAAATCCCTCAAACCGTCACGTGACTTTGCCTCAGCAGAGGCTGTGATTGGATAACTGGACTAACCAGCGGACCAATCATATCACAGCATCTCAAATGTTGGTTTGGTGGTTCTGAAACAGTCTGTCATCAGAATGATTTGGTTTAATTCCTCCAGAAGCGTCTCACACGACTGTGTTCCCAAACACCAGCATCCGAACGCAAGATCACATGAGAGCGTTATTGTGTTTCGTCTGACGCTCTGAGACAAACTCATTCATGATGGAGGAGAAAAGAGACACTTTCATTTTTATTACTGATATTTTGCACCAGGAAGTGGCGATTTTGTTCACTTTAACACATGAGATGGAAACGCTGCTTTATCCGCAAAAGTTTAATGCCATATTCCAAGTTAAATTTGCAACTTTGGATGAAACCAGACAAACAGTTTTATTCCTAAACTACAGCTGAGTGTCTAAACCTCTTCTTTTTTCAGAACCCTGTTTGTGATGCTTTGCTTTAAAGGCTCATTTAATGATAAAACAGATTTTTCTCTGTTTTCATATAAACAGTATTTGTGAGTGTGTGTGTGTTGTGCTTTAATGGTGTTACTGTTGTCTGTTGTGTAGTTCTGGATGTCTGCGCTTTCCATAACCCTTCCTATACCATGTGGTTCCTTCGTTCCCATTTTCGTCATCGGTATGTGTTTGTGTTTATCTAAAAAATTATCATTGTTTTGTTGGACCATTTCCAACTTTTAAGGGCCAGTTGACACCAAAGATGATGATGACCAAAACCATAAAGTCTGTTTTCAACACTGATCAAGAAACATTTATGATTATTATCAATTCATGATATTAGAATGATTTCTGAAGGATCATGTGACACTGAAGACTGGAGTAATGATGCTGAAAATTCAGCTTTGATCACAGAAATAAATTACACTTTACTATATATTCACATAGAAAACATCTATTTTACATTCTAATAATATTTCACAATTTTTACTGTATTTTTGATCAAATAAATGCAGCCTTGATGAGCAGAAGAGACTCAAAAACATTAGAAAATCAAATCATTTCGAACTTTTGCTAGTGCAGTTATCGTTTTTGGTGTGAACGAACCTTTAGACCTTTTAATATGATGAGTCATGATGAATGTGTGTTTCAGGCGCTGCGTTTGGCCGTCTGGTGGGTGAAGGTATGGCCACTCTGTTTCCCGAGGGAATTAACACGGATGGACACATATATCCCATAGTGCCCGGAGCGTACGCTGTCGTGGGTGAGAAACATGATGCACGTGATTTCCATTGGCCAAAATCAAGCAGAGTTTTTTGTGCAGTCGTCAGTAAGATCAGCATCATGAACTCTCTCTCTCTGTTTGAGCAGGAGCGGCAGCGCTGACGGCAGGAGTCACTCACACCATGTCGACCGGAGTGATCATGATGGAGCTGACGGGTCAGATCGGCCACATTCTGCCCATCTTGATCTCGGTGATTCTTGCCAACATGGTCTCTCAGAGTCTTCAGCCGTCCATCTACGACACGGTGATCCGCATTAAAAAGCTGCCGTACCTGCCCTTGCTCCGATGGGGCCACCGCGAGTGAGTCTCCTCGTCCGTCTGTCTGTCCGTTTTCCCTTTTCTTTCTGTTTCCAATCTGTGTTTCCAATCTCATATTTAAAGTATTTCTGTGTTGTGCATCAAATGACCTCTTTCTCTGTTGGTAGGAAGCATAATATTCATGTGGAGGACTTCATGGAAAGAGATGTTCGCTACATCACACTGAAGTCCACCTACAGAGACGTATACAGAATCCTGCGCTCAGGAGATCTGAAAACACTGCCTCTGGTGAAGTCTGCAGGTACAAACACATGTTGGAGCTGGTTGTGTTATCATTATATGGCAATTGCTTAACATACGAATATGAATAAATGAATGTGGACATTGTTAGAGACTGTCCAGACACATGACCTAATTAATATTCATGAGCCATGCACACCAGTTAACAGGGAACGTTCTGGCAAGGTTCTCTCAATGAACAAATGTTCAAGTAACGATAATAGAACGTTCATTCAGAGTTCTATTTAATAATGTTCTCAAAACGTTAGCACAAAACATGAGAATAACATATTTTAATAATAAAGCTTGTTCTGATCCTTCTGTTTGATGTGATCGTCTCTCTCAGAGTCGATGCTCTTGCTGGGTTCGGTCGAGCGCGCTCAGTTGCAGGCGCTCCTAAAGCAGCGAGCGCAGGAACTGCGAGAAGGACATACTCCCAGCATGACTACCAGTTACAGGGTTCACTTCCAGGTAATTTTTCCACAATTTCCTGCAATTCATTCAGTCTGAACTGCAATTGACTTTTTATTAATTGTTTTTTTTGCATACAGCAGAAAGCAAGATGACTTGTCATGGAAGTAGCAAAGCTTTTCTGATGCAGCATTTCATTTACACGAAACCAACTTTTCTTAGAACTTTAACATTATTTTACTGGTGCAACCACCGATATCTCCATCGTAGATATCCAGTTTTTTGAGACGGGCATTGTGTGTGTGTATGTTGTAGACGTCCACAGAAGAGTCTTCATCTGCCTCGGATCATCCAGCCTCCCCTAAACCTCTTAAACCTGCGCTGAAGAAGGCGGCTGTAGATGAAGAAGAGATTACAAGTAATATCACACACACAGACGTATAATATAAACACACATATATAATATATGAACGACACTCATTTAAAATATGAAATAATATTTGAAACTTATTCTATTAAGAATATTATTTCATATTTTAATAAATATTGTAAAGGAGTATCTGCATTTATACGTTTTCACAAAACTTTCATGGCCCCCCAGAATATTTTGAATATCTGAACATGCAATATATCTAAAGAAAGAACAGAGCCTCTTTACATTTTATTCTAGCTTCATGCATTCTTTTTGATAATAAATTTTACTCCAAAGTATGCACTTTCCCATCAACATCACATACATACTGTCACAATGAACTGAAGCAACAGAGGGCTTAAATGCATGAGGAACTAGGAACAGGTGAGGACTAATTAGGGACTATGGTAACAAATGAACAACTAGAACTAAGACGATAACAAAGAAAATGAAAGACTGGAAACTAAACAGGACATTGAAAACTACACATGACCCTGACATTACTCCCCCTCCCCGGAAAGCGCGTCCTCGCGCTACTTAACAGACAACATGACGACGATGACCAGAAGAACCAGGACAGAGACAGTAAGAGCAGGAGGATGACCCAGAGCCATGAGATTGAAGATCCACGGTGGAATCAATGGAGAGAGGAGCCATGGTGGAGCCTTGGTAGAGGGGCCAGGTGGAACCAGAGAGAAGACTGACTGAGGTGGAGACGGTGGAAATGGAGACCAAGGTGGAGCTGAAGAGCATGGGTTATGTCGAAGGCCTGGAGGACCACGGTGATGCTGCAGTCGAGCATGAATGAGGTGGAGACATGGGGCAGAGAGGAGGGAGTGAGAACCATGGCAGAACCAGAGGATAGCAGGAGCCACAGGAGTGGAGAGTCAAGGTGCAGCAGCTGAGGTGGAGCCAGAGCAATGATGGACCAAGGTGGAGCCGATGGGTCGGAGGGCCAGGGTGGAATCCGGGGCTTGGCTGACTGGGGCGGAGAAGGTGGGAGTGAGGACCGTGGCAGAACCTGAGAAAGGAGGAGCCCAGCAGAGTCAGAGGGATCGAGAGTCAAGGCACAGCAGCTGATTCTGAAGTCCGAGGACCAAGCTGAAGCCAGAGGGTCAAGGGAGCCCAGCGGAGCCTGAGGAATGACAGTCCAGGGTGGAACCAAGGGAGGATTAAGGTGAAACTGTGGAAACTAGCCAAGGCAGGGGTGATGACTGGAAAGCCCCTGGCGGATCCGTGCAGCAGAGCAGAACCTCTTGAGGGGCTGAAGGGAGACAGCGGAGATGAGGCCGAAGAACTGGATGGCTTTGGCAGTGAAGGAGGAAGGGGGTGGCTGGGTGGGACGATCCACAATAAAGGAGATTTGGTACTAGGCTTAACCAGCGATGACTTGAAACCAGATGGGATTGTAGCACAGCCAAAACCTACTCATCCAGCTCATTAAATATCAGTTACCCAGCTCTACATCTCAGTGGTGGGAATGTGGGTGGGGCTCCAATTCATCCTGATGAACTCCTCCAATGTGTCCTTGATGATGGTCACTGTGTTGGGCTCGGGCTCCGTGATGACATTAGA
This sequence comes from Ancherythroculter nigrocauda, assembly GCA_036281575.1. Classification (NCBI taxonomy): domain Eukaryota; kingdom Metazoa; phylum Chordata; class Actinopteri; order Cypriniformes; family Xenocyprididae; genus Ancherythroculter; species Ancherythroculter nigrocauda. The sequence continues at coordinate 46,016,209 of VTFQ01000013.1, forward strand.
GTCAGTGGTGGGCTCTGGCTGATGGCTGGCCGGGCTCTGGGTCTGGAGTGGGGCTGGCGAAGTCTTCCTCAACAGGGCAGATGGCGAATGATGAGTTATTTCGAAACTCCCTCAAGGACCTTCCATAGGCAGGTGTGCCTTAGACCGCTCTGTGTGGAAGAAAACAGGAAGCGAGCAGTCAGGATAGTGCTCGAGGCACAGCAGAATGAGAAAGTCCCTCGTGTGATCCTCGAGGGAGCGCTCCAGCAGGAGAAGGCGAATATCCATGTTTATAATTCGCCATTTAAACCCTTAAAGGTCTCTTGTTCTGTCACAATAAACTGAAGCAACAGAGGGCTTAAATAAATGAGAAACTAGGAACAGGTGAGGACTAATTAGGGACTATAGTAACAAATGAACGACTAGAACTAAGACAATAGGTGTGTTCAACTTGAAGTGGTGTAAGACAGCATACAGAGCCGAATGAACAACGTATTCAGACACTTTCTCTTGTTTTCTCTCTCTCAGATCCTTATGATTCTGGCATCAGTTTGAAGAAGCTGTGCTGTTCTCAGCCTGACATTGATGCACTGCAGGTGAGACCTCCGCCTCACACACTAATGCTGCTCAAGACGTTTACTCTGGTGTCTTTGAAGAAGCCAAAATAGTAAACTTTGTACATGTGTGCCTTTTAAATTCAGGTCAGCAATGACTATGTGCTTGGAATGCGTTTCCTGCATTTTTTTTTTACATGAAAACCCAAAAATGTGTGTGTGTGTGTGTGTGTGTGTGTGTGTGTGTGTGTGTGTGTGTCTCCTTCTCTCTCTAGGACTACCCAGACACAGAAGATGATACGATACTTCAGGAGGTAAGGACATTTGAACACACACACACACACACACACACACACTCACAAACACACACAAACACACACACTCACATACAGTATCTCTGGCTCTGAATGCAGATGGAGGAGTGGGAGGAGCAAGAGCTTGACGAGCAGGTGAACTTCAACAACTGCAAGATTGACCCCGCCCCCTTCCAGCTGGTGGAAGGCACTTCACTGCACAAGGTCAGACTATTATTTTGCTTTCGTTTGAGGAGAACATTGTGATGTCATAATTGTTTATGCAGTTTCAGGTAATGCATTGTTAATGTTACAGTATGTCAAACATCAAATACATTTAAAAAGAGTAAAAACATTTGTGATTTGCTCTGATATTCCCAATTAACATCTCATTCTCTCTCTGACAGACTCACACCATGTTTTCTGTGTTGAATCTGGATTACGCTTACGTCACCAGTGTCGGACGACTTATTGGTGTTGTTTCACTGAAAGAGGTGAGATATGAAAACAACTCCACACCATCTACACTCAGGTTCTTCACTGGTTTTATGGTTTAGTGAAGAACCTTCAACATTCATGAAACTTCCCAGCTTACAGGAAACGTTCTGGCAAGGTTCTTTCAACGTTACGAACAAACATTCTTTTGGTGACATTCTTTCAGAGGTTAAGTTATCTGGTAATGTTTCCAATAAGCTGTTTATTTTTAACATTTTAATGTTGAGAACTGAGGACAAGCCACAAGAGTCTTAGATGTGAACATGAAGAAATGAACCAAAGCGTCCATTAACAGGCTCTTCTCATGTGTTGCAGCTGCGTAAAGCTATCGAAGGCTCCATGCCGGCGGACGGCGTGAGGTTACGGCCCGTTCTGGCCAGCTTCAGAGACCGAGGCATTAAAGGAACCAGGATCGAAACCGCCGAACTCCACAAACTATTGGACCATCAGGCCAGCTAGAACACCAGACACCCTCTGACCAGTTACAGGTGACCGAGAGGACAAACGCACAAACGTTGAGTAGCTTTATAGAGACGCTGGGCCTCAGAGATCCGCCCTCGTTCAACTCTTTCTGTTCCATTCCCAGGGATGTTCTCAGTTGTAAAAAATGAAGTAAACATTGTTTTTATTCATTTCTAAAAGTGCAGAATGTTTCTGTTAGGGTCAGTGTGTGAGTTAGTCTGTAGTATTTATAAATAGCTGTGTGTAAAAAAAGTAGAAGTCAATGGAAACCAGTGTGTTGCAGAATTTGTTCTGATATTCTGATTTTTCTTTGAATATTTTGGGCGTTAAACGTCCCTCTCCATATAAAGACCATTTTTGAGATTTTGATTGTCATTTTAAGTCAAACCACTTTAGAGCATCAGTCAGACTGATTCATTTAGGTGTTTAAGCAATTTTGTCTTTTTAAACTCTTTCTTTAATTTTTTTTTAATCACAACAGAAAACAAACAAAAAAACATTGTGTGAATAATATTTTGACTAATGCATTTTAAAATGTGCACTTTTTATTGGTTACTTGATTATAAGTCAAGAAATTTGAAATTCTGTTAAATAAATAAATATTAAATTTAAAGTACAACAATAACAACAATATTGGGGAAAATGTGCAATTTTTACTGAAATTCTGTTGTCTACACACACACACACACTCAAGACTTGACACACACATCTGTGACCCTGGACCACAAAACCCGTCATAATATTTTTTTGAAATTGAGATTTATATATAAGCTGAATAAATAATCTTTCCATTAATGTATGGTTTGTTAGGATAGGAGAATATTTGGTCGAGATACAAGGTTTTTGAGGGTGCAAAAAAATCTAAATATTGAGAAAATCACCTTTAAAGTTGTCCAGATGAAGTCCTTAGCAATGCATATCCACTCACAAAAATAAAGTTTCTGATATATTTACAGTAGGAAATTTACAAAATATCTTCATGGATCATGATCTTGACTTAATATCCTAATGATTTTTGGCATAAAAGAAAAATCGATCATTTTGACCCAAACAGTGTATTGTTGGCTATTGCTACAAATATACCCGTGTGACTTCTGACTGGTTTTGTGCTCCAGGGTCACATTTCTTACCCAGTAAGCATGTTTGCACTAATATGGAGCTTGTATGTTGGAAACCATCATGACATCGTGTCTTCCAGTTATTCAGACATAAACAGTAAAATATTGATTTTTTCTGAAGAGGATTATTGGTGCTATTTAAATGTATGTTTATATTGAATGTATAATTGTTTGCTTTTGAATTACCAAATTTTTAACAGAATCAACCCTGAATCCATTTTGGCAAACTTTTAAAGGGGTCATGGCATGAGAAATCAAATTTGCCTTGATCTTTTGACATATAAGAAGTTTTTGTACCATTAAAACATCCTGCAAGTTTCAGAGTTTAAGACATCTTCCTCATTATAAACAAAGCTCCAAAAACAGCTTGTTTTGATATTGAGATCGTCACATGCACAAATATGGATAATGTTTTCAATAGCGAGTGGCCGTTGATACTGTTTCCTATGCAGTGACGTCAGCCAATCACAACAGTGTCTGTTTACTGACAAGCCTTAAAGGAGCCACACCTAAAAACTGATCATTCCAGACAGAGGCTCAGAATGAGTTTATTTTCCACACACACACACATATATATATATATATATATATATATATATATATTTGTTTTTCTGTGCAAAAAACTTTAACATTATAAGTGAACCTCCAGGAACATATTCAAATAATAAATAAATTCATGTCATGACCCCTTTAAAACTTTATATAAAGGTTTTCAAATGGCTCTTTACTTGTTACTCACCATGAAAATAGCCAAGGTAAAAACACCAGCCAACAGAGCAACTTTTTAATTGCCATGTTATATTTTGGTGAGTCAGTGCATGTACACACCTTCCCCATGTGGTTCAGCGTTAGTGTGCGTAAGTGCAGTAACATACTCTACTCGTGTTTTTTGTGGACTTGTATTGTTTGTTTCAGGCCAACGGCTGCAGACACCAAAAGTGAATAAAACAAAAAGTGAAATCTGTGAGCGACTGGACGTTTCATTTTATTATTTAAATCCTAACCCTTTATTTCATTTATCAGTTTTTATGCTGAGTGACAGAAAGTTTTGTTTTTTGCAGCAGGGTTGTATAGTTTACACTTACACAAAGAAATATGTTTATCAATATGTTAAATTGTTTAATGTATGCTGAAAAATACACAGAATAATATATTGCATTAATATTTTAAATATATTGAATAATACACAAGGAATTGCTGCTTGAAGTCACCATTATGGTGATCAGTGTTTGTTGTAGTTGGGCTCTTGACTGTTAATGTTAGTTTTTCTGTGTTTTTTGCTGTAAGGCAAAGGAAGCCCAGGATGATTCTGGAGATGATCTGTTGGTTATTGACTGATTCACAGATCTCATCTCAAGGTTTATCACTGATCAAATGTGTGTTTTAACTCTCCGGTGCTGCTCGCAGGGATTCAAAATGACTGAATCTGTTTTATTTCAGTGAAATGATTGTACTATAGTTTAGTTTGATGTTTTTTATTTAATATTTTGTATTTTTAGTGGATTATGGAATAGTTATGATCCATTTATCACCCCTGAAAATTAAATTTTCATCTTAAACTGTGGTAAATCTTGAATCTTTGGAGCAACAGACTGAAGTTTGGTCTCTTTTTAAAGACAACACTTGGCAGATTATTGCTGAAGTGAGAAACATTAAAAAGTTAAACTAAAAAAAGTTACAGAAGTTTAAGTTTATTATTATGAAAAATGCACAAAAATATTTTTTAAACGTTATATGAAATATATATTTTCCAAAACACATTTTATTTTAAAACTCTAGAAAGAGAAAATAAAAAAGAGAAAATCAAAAGCCATAAGTTGTGTTCCAAATTTGAGGTTGATATCTCAAAAAATTAGCTTTTAGTAAGATTTTGTTTGGGCGCAGTACCACACGCTTCCACTAGATGAGATTCATCTCCCATTCATTTCCAATGCGCTCATGTTTCACCATGAACAATACAAGTGACTACTTTTCATGATCATTTAATCTTTTTTTCACATAGCAAGTGCCAAAACCTTTGCAAAGTTTTGTACCATTTAAAAAACAAAACAAAAAACAATGAATGTATCAAAAAATGTATCAGAAATACTTTTTTTTTTTTTTAAATCCCTATAGAAGTAAATGGGTTACTCACACAACAGGTTTCTGTTTTTCATGCGTATATTGTTCAGTATGTTTACACAGATCGCATCTCTCCATGTGTCTGAATATAGTGCGGTTATTTTGGAAACTCTTATGCGGGTGTGTCTCAAAATGTGAGATATCTGTGTGATAACAACTGCTGGAATGTTGTGTGGGACAAAAATAAATCACAGCAAACTTTCCCAGGAGTCTGAGCAGAGCCTGAAGAGAAAAGTACCGCCCTAGATAGTGCATCTTTACTCTCTACAACAGTACAAGTGGATCAACCTGCTGTACGAGCCCTTTATGGAGCCCAACCCAGATGCCTTGCTCATTATGTCTATAATTAATGCTGTTAAATGGAAAAATACTCCCCTCCAATCCAAACGTTTCTCCGCATTCAAATGAGCTGAAATGCAGACGTTAGTAAGCAAGCGATGGCTATTTGATGAATGAAAGAGTCCTTTGATGCGCAAGCTTTGGTGCATGAATATTAATTAGGTTGTGTGATTGGGTGTCAAGAACATCAAAAGTGCATATTCATTAGTTAAACCTTTGTAATTTGGCGTTCAGGTAATCCAGTCAGGTGTGCGTTCGGTCTGTTGGCTTAATCATAGTCATATCATTTGACATGAAATTGATTTAGACAACTAGCTTAATGTGTTGTTTATTTGTCTGTAATTTGAGAATTTAAACGCTTTTTATTCTCCATGTAAATTTTCCCTCCAACATTATCAAAAGATTTAAATTCTAAAACAAAAATGCACATCATATTATGAATATTAAATAATATAAAATTTTACAAGATGAAGTCCAGGGCGAATATTTCTCATGGTGAGTATGTCACTTTTTATTGTCAAAAACCTTCTTTACTACCAAAAAAAAAAAGTTACATGGTGACCATCGGCGGGGCATGTTGTCACACTCTGTGGGATAAGTCACAATGAGAACATGCTGTGTACTGACACTGATATAAGCAAACACATGACACAAATACAGAAAGTCAATCCATTTTCAACAATATAATATGTAAAATGTATTACAGACTATTTAGTGTCTCAGAACCTTTATATGGACATCCTTCCCATGTGACAACGAGCCCCGGTCCGCCTTCTGTCATCAGTCTTCAGCTTCAGTCCTACAAACAGAGAGAGAACAATATGAACTTTTTATTATTAATTATTATTGGTGCCTTGAGTACAGATATGGATTATATCAGATATGGATAGTGAGTTTGCAGCGAGTGCCTGTGAATCTACAGAACTGATCTGAGAAACGTGAATCTTCAGGCATATTTTACACAAACCGGTCTGTCTGCATTACTGGGGCGCGTCCACATCACTTCACCGGGTGTTTTTACACGTTCAGACGGGTTTACGTTACTTACACATGAGCGTGACGAGCACTGAAATACGATGAATGTGGAAAAGGTTGAATTCAGCAGGTGTGTGACGAGTCAAACGAGGCTCAGGCATCAGAATATAGAGTCAGTTCATCGAATCACACGTTACCTCATCACTGGATGAAGACGATGACCTGCGGCCTCGACCGTGTCCATGTCCGTGTCCGTGTCCATGACCATGTCCATGACCGTGTCCATGTCCCTTTTTGTGTTCTTTATCCTTCTTCTTGTCCTTATCTTTGCACTTGTCTTTATCTTTATCTTTGCACTTGTCCTTGTCTTTCTCCTTCTCCTTCTCCTTCTCCTTTTCTTTGCAATCACTCTGTAAAAACATGCATTATAATGCAGTTATAACATAGTAACTTCTCTTATTTTACGTTATTATTAACCCTCAAGGGCTGAACGACAATGTCAAGCTCTTGACATGAATCTTCCGGGTTGGGCTCCATTCTCAAGCCGTTTTCCTGCTGTAATCTGCTTAGTTTTTAGTATTAAATCAGTATGTTATTAGGATGTTCTCACCTTGTCCTTGTCCTTGCACTCTTTGTCCTTTTCTTCTTTGTCTTTATCCTTCTTTCCAAACCCAAAGATTCCCTCCACCTCCTGTCCCTCCTGCTTCTTCACCTCATCTCCTCCAACAGCTGGAGAAGAACACACAGATTCACTTACAGATCATTTCTTTGTTTACGGATGTATTAATGTTCCTCATCTGTTTACCTGAGTTCAGATCGAGGTCCATGATGAATGCGTTCTCGTGCTCTGATCTGATGACAGCAGTATTTATCCTCTCATCAGAGCTCCTCCTCTCACACCTGAGCTGTGGAGCAGTTGTTAGGTGTGTATCTGTGAATGACATCAAAGTACCGCGAGAGCGATCATAGCTCCATATGCTTTCGTCTCGCTCTCGCGGTACTTTGATGTCATTCACCGAGCGGTCCAGTCGAACACACCTGTTGTCTGTGGGATGACTTGTCTCTACTAATTAACCTGGTGTGACATTTGCGCTAGCTGATTGGCTGAAAGACAGCCAACGAGGCACGAGGCTGCAGTTTCAGGACCGCAGTTGTTGTTTTTACTAGTTTATAATTTTATAGCTCTTACTGTTCAGTTCTTTATCATGCATCTCGTCACCTGGACAATCAGTGAAACCTTTTACTGTCCTGCAGCGAAGGTTTGGCTTATGAACTTATGAATAGTGTGAGTATTGTGTTTACACTAAAAAGACAATTTGCTTTTTGATTATTAGAATGCGAAAACGCGTTTTTTTTCATTTCACCTCGCTACTTTTCCATTGTCTTTAATATGTAAAAGCGCTAGATGGACGTGTTTGACCGCTGCGCTAGTTTCTAGCACATGATGCGGCGCTCAGGTTAACTCTTTCACATGGAGGTCACTACAGTGGACAGTTATTCAAAAAGCCATTTTCTTGCATATGCATGAGTTTTGATGGCATGCCATAGATGCACATCAACCTCTACAGTGGACACTAGTGCTATACACTGCCACCTAGTGGCAAGCCGTTGTACGTGTTTGTTTAGTTTTTTTTCTCTATACCAAGATGTCCGAAGGCCAGTCAGAAATGCCAAGTTGCTCTGAAATATCCATCCATTCCTTCTATTTTCCATTCCTTCTATCCTAGGAGGCTCTTGCAGGTAAAAAAGTTGTAACATCTAAGGAGTCATATCATTGTTACATTTTCCATTTCCTTGTAAAGTGTAACTGTACTCAGTATGTCAGAAAAGTAATCCGATTACGTAATGCACGTTACTTGTAATGCATAACTTTACTCGTTACGTCAGAAAAGTAATCTGATTACATAATGCACGTTACTTGTAATGTGTTACTTGTTACGTTAGAAAAGTAATCTAATTACGTAATGCACGTTACTTGTAATGCATTACTTTACTCATTACATCAGAAAAGTAATCTGATAACTCATTATGTTAAAAAAGTAATCTGATTACATAATGCACGTTACTTGTAATGCATAACTTTACTCGTTAGGTCAGAAAAGTAATCGGATTATGTAATGCGCGTTACTTGTAATGCATAACTTTACTCATTAGGTCAGAAAAGTAATCGGATTATGTAATGCACGTTACTTGTAATGCATAACTTTACTCGTTAGGTCAGAAAAGTAATCAGATTACGTAATGCACGTTACTTGTAATGCGTTACTTGTTACGTTAGAAAAGTAATCTAATTACGTAATGCATGTTACTTGTAATGCATTACTTTACTCATTACATCAGAAAAGTAATATGATTACTCATTATGTTACAAAAGTAATCTGATTACGTAATGCACTTTACTTGTAATGCATTACTCGTGACGTCAGAAAAGTAATTTGATTACATAATGCATGTTACTTGTAATGCGTGACTTTACTTGTTACGTCAGAAAAGTTATCGAATTACGTAATGCACGTTACTTGTAATGCATTACTTTACTCGTTACGTCAGAAAAGTAATCTGATTATGTAATGCACGTTACTTGTAATGCATTATTTACTCCTTACATCAAAAGGTAATCTGATTACGTAATGCATGTTAAAAAAGTAATCTGATTACATAATGCATGTAGTGCGTAACTTTACTCGATACATCAGAAAAGTAATGATTATGTAATGCACGTTACTTGTAATGTGTTACCCCCAACACTGCTCATTTCAGATGAGATTGAAAACACCTGATCTGTATCTATGTTCAAAAAGTGAATAAATGGATTATAACTACTGCATAAATATAATTTAGTACCACAAAATTCCCTCAAAATACAAAATATTAAATAAAAACATTGAACTAAAATATAGTACATTCAATTAATTTAAATAAAAATACATTTTTGGTCATTTTTGACCGTCATGTGAGCTGCACCAAAAAGTTAAAGATCTCAAGCGTTTAAAGCAGCGGAAAACAAAACTGCAGCGCACCCGTATGATACACAGAACAGGCCTTAAAGGACAGTTCACCCTAAAATGAAAATGAAGTCATCATTTATTCAGCCCGCTAAGTGATGACTTCATTTTATGATCCCTTTAACTCTTGCACGTGTTTTTGTTTGATTCGTTTACAGATTAAAACAGTCGTGTTGTAGCAGCACAGAATCATCAGGTTTCCGGTCCACCGTCATCATGAAGTAAAACACAGATGTACACCACTGAAAACAACCGTAAAAAGTCTTTATTCAGTAATCATTCCATTTGTACTCTGTAAAAACATGATCTGTAATTTTTCAGACAGTGCAAAGTTAATTTTCTCAGAATCGTCATTACATCATTGAAGCAGCTCGGCTCGGATTTACAGTCAGAACCACACGGTCCACAGACACAGAAGGCCACAGACGGACACAAACGCCAAGAAAAACAAACGCTATACCGTTACAAAACTGCATCGAGATTCGCAGGGCAGGTCTGAAGCGATTAGCATGGTTACCACGGTGATGAGGGGAGGAGCTCTGGCAGTTTGACTGGCACAATCACTGTCCTATCAGCATTAGTTCCTGTATGAGGCTCCTCCCACATCAGTCTCTGACTGGCAGGATATTCAGGCAGTGAGGCCTCTCATTGGTGGACACCTCTGGTGTTGCTCTGTGATTGGCTAATCCAGAGGCTCACAATATCTGTCCATCAGAAGACGTAGATTTTGTCTCTTTGAACCGTGTCGAGGTCGTCGTCCATAGTGAGCAGAACCTGAGACACACACACACACAGACAGGTGTTTATTATGTTCAGTTGTCTCGTTTGGCTTTGACTGATGTTTGACTCACCAGGAAGGATCCGAACATGGCGATGGACGACAGGAAGTGCCAAATATCGTGATCGTCGAAGAAGGAGAGCAGGATACACTCACGGTTGTGCTCGCGAGACTCGGCCGGAGTTTTCTGGAGACAGAGTTTGAATCTGACTGCTGACCGAGTACAGGTAACACGCTACTGACACACACTAGAGGTGAAGGGTCATGTGTGTATGAGTGTGTGTGTGTGTGACTCACCTGCCATGTACTGAGACCCTGAAAGAAGAAGAACAGAGCGAAGCCCCAGACCACAGCGGTGAACAGGATACACACCAGAGCCAGACACTGGATACGCTCACCGCTGCGCAGCTACACACACACACAGATCAGAATGAGACTAACACACTAATTCACCTGATCTGAAGACCCCTGCAGTGGGATGTCATGACCACAGGAAGTAGTATCAGTATCTGATGATGTCATAATCAGAGCGGCACCTTCATTATGATGTAAAAGGCGAAATACAGCAGCAGGTTACAGATGGCGATGGCCAGCAGGTACGAGGCGAAGTCATTGGGTCGTTTGATGAGGCCGTACGCCGCCCTGCAAACACACACACACACACACACACGGGTCATGCGTGTGCTCGTATCCATGTGATCGAGAGATGATGGTGATACAGCGTAACTCACAGTGACCAGTTCACAATGTTTCCCATCACCAGCAGAACCATCCGATCCTACAGACAAACACACACACGTCAGACAGATTTACTGCGATAGCTGCATGCGTGTGTGTGTGTGTGTGTGTGTGTGTGTGTGTGTGTGTGTGTGTGTGTGTGTGTGCTTTTGTTTATATTACATTGTGGGGACCAAATGTCCACATGATGTAATATAAACCTGAGTTCACCTACATCGTGGGGACCAGCCAGCGGTCCCCACAATGTAAATGGGTTTATAAATCATATAGAATGAGTTTTTGTGAAAAAGTAAAAGTTTGCACAGTTTCCTGTGAGGGTTAGGTTTAGGGGTAGGGGCAGGGTAGGGGGATAGAATGTACAGTTTGTTCAGTGTAAAATGCATTGAAGTCTATGGAAAGTCCCCACAATTCACAAAAACAAACATGTGTGTGTGTGTGTGTGTGTGTGTGTGTGTGTGTGTGTGTGTGTGTAGTACTCACGATGTACATGGGTCCACTGCACTGCCGAATACAGTCTGTGTAGATCACATACAAAATCCTGCGCAAGATCCCAGAGTCTGAAACACACACACACACACACACACACACACAGAGTTTAAGGAAAACACACCGTCAGCTTCTCCTGCTGAACGTCAGGTGTGTGTGATTGTGACTCACTGAGTCTCCAGCGGCCCATGTAGTAGAGCTGAGTGCTCAGCAGCATTGTGGCCAGGATGTGTATGACAGAGAAAACGATCCAGAATGCTGTGTTACCCTTACCAAACACCTGAAACACACACACACACACACAGGTTTGTTTGACTCATCTCATAGACATCCAATGATATTTTCTATGACGTTTGACCCCTAAACAAACCCTCACAGATACCTGTGCACAACACTTGACTGAAATGTAAGTCAAATTTATTTGTTCAATCTCTTTTCACAATACACACTGACTATGTTTACATGAACCCTCATCATGTGATTATGAGATTTAGGAAATATTGTGATTAAACTGTACCTCATGTAAACACAGTGCTGCCATCAAACTGATGAGACTGAGCTCATATAATCCTACCCACAGTATACCATAACTGTAATAAATTATGTGTGTGTGTGTGTGTGTGAGGGTGTCGTGGAGAGGCGAGGTGTCTAAATCACAACATCTATCTACTGGTGTGCCTCAGGGCTCGGTGCTGGGACCGCTTCTCTTCTCCATCTACATGTCATCACTAGGATCTGTCGTTCAGAAACATGGTTTTATCACTGCTGTGTGTGTGTGTGTGTGTGTGTGTGTGTGTGTGTGCTTTTGTTTATATTACATTGTGGGGACCAAATGTCCCCATGATGTAATATAAACCTGAGTTCACCTACATCGTGGGGACCAGCCAGCGGTCCCCACAATGTAAATGGGTTTATAAATCATATAGAATGAGTTTTTGTGAAAAAGTAAAAGTTTGCACAGTTTCCTGTGAGGGTTAGGTTTAGGGGTAGGGGCAGGGTAGGGGGATAGAATGTACAGTTTGTTCAGTGTAAAATGCATTGAAGTCTATGGAAAGTCCCCACAATTCACAAAAACAAACATGTGTGTGTGTGTGTGTGTGTGTGTGTGTGTGTGTGTGTGTGTGTGTGCTCACCACCCCCAGCACAGAGAAGAATATGACCGCAGCCAGACATGCGTAAGCGGAGTACGCGCTGGCGTTGATGTCCGGGTGTCTCTTCTGATACAGCTTCAACATACACAATCCAGCAATCATATACATGAACGACGTGTCTGAAACACACAGATGACATGAAATTAGATCAGGAATTCCCAAACTTAAGATAAAAATGTTTACTTTCCCCCCAAGATCGATCTCAGCAGCACCAGCAGGATGAGGCTGAAAGAGTCGAGGTCACTGACGTACACGAACATCTTCACACTCACCGAACTGAAAGTTGGTGTAGTTTGGACAGACGTGGTAGCAGGCGCTGAGCAGCCCCTCCATCATCAGAGCAGTGCCCATCGCGTAATACAAGCCGAAGTGCTTCGGGATACCACACTCCTGAAACACACACACACACACACACACACACACACACACGCTCAAAACAGAACATACTCCTGCACTAGTATAAATAGAAAACTCCACCAAGAAATAGTGCACTTAAACACCCGGATGATGCACTTAATTGACCGAAAACATGAAGTGTGGAATGTTGGACACATCTGGAGTGGGCGTGGCTACCTGATGTTGAATGACACAGTAACCTTACAGCACAGTATAAGTGTGTAGTGTACAGTGTGTTTCATGTGCAGATAATGGAGTCTGGCTGAAGTTCTGCAGGGCCGCGAGTGCTTATGAAGCACAGTCGGTGGATCACATGCTCTCTGCTGCTCACCAGCGCCGTGTTCTCGTTGCGTTCAAGCGCGCGGTTATGAAGGATGTCCCTCTGCAGGACGATGAGCAGGAAGAGCAGCCCCAGCATCACATAACCCAGGTTACTCAGGATGTTGTTGAAGGAACTGAAAACATCACAACATTCTTTATAAGACCTTATAAGATGCATTCTGATTGGCTGTTTTTTATCGTTCATCAGCTGGAAAAAACGCTCTTGAAAGTGATTCCAATGGTATCGCTCTTCTTATGGGTGGGCCATGTGACCAAAACCTTGACACTATATCATCGCTGCGATACATAAGCTCTAGTTCCTCTGCGTTCTTGTCTTTTACTGTCAGAACAATTATTAAAACTCATGCTTTTAGATTGATTAGTATCCACTAATTTATTTAAAATGTCTGAAGAATGCACACACACACACACACACACACACACACACCTTAGAGCTCCGAGAGGGTGTGCACACAGGAAGTTGTAATAGCAGATGTCTTGGTTTCCTGTGACGTTTACAACCTGTCAGAAAATAAAGAAATTATAATAGTTATCATCAAGTCCAATCAAGACTGAACACACACAACATGAGACATGAAGAGAGATTTCGTACCGTCTGATAGGTGATGACCAGCTGAATGACAGGAAGAGCGTAAAACACTGCGATCGTAGCGATGTTCCTACGGAGAAAACACACACACACACACCACTGGAGTTACTATATGTAAAACAAACACATACACCTGTGGTGTGTGTGTGTGTGTGTGTGTGTGTGTGTGTGTGTGTGTGTGTGTGTGTGTGTGTGAGCGACTCACCAGAAGTAGATCTGGTATTTCTTGCTGAGGATGCGTTTGTCTTTTCGAGCGAGATCAGAGACGCACAGGAACTTCTGTGAAGGAGAGAGAAACAGTCAGTAAATAAACACACACACACACACGTCTTGTGTTTCTCCACAGTTCACACACCTTAGTGCGGACGATGTTTTTGTCCGAGTCGATGTCGGCCAGCGTGTCGTAATCGTCCTCTTCCACTGAACTCAAAGACTCCTGCCGGCTGCGGGCGACGCTCTCCAGAGATCGATCTGACGCACACGGAGAACAAGCGTTCAGTGTGTTTCAGACTGACCGTCACTGACCGATCTCCTGCTGACATCACTCAATCATTCATTAAACGTCTCATCAGCAAATACTCATTTAAATAAGAATCATTTCAAACAATCAGAGAAATTATCATATTTCTCAGGACATCAGACCAATATTTGTTTTGATTTTGAATGGGGTGGGATTTCATAAGGACGTGCTGATTGGCTGATTTATAAAGTGGGCGTGTCACCGAAGCGGATGGCTACATGATGAGCTGTGATTAGTCGTCGTTTAAAAGTCTCCGATCCTAAGTGGTAAAAATAAACCAGAACTCAGAAAGCACATCACATTTAGCCAATGAGAGAGGACACTGAACCGCCAATATGAACATGAACGTGTATATCCCGTGTGTGTGTGTGTCAGTACCCATGTATCCATAGTTCCCGTCGGTTGAGGCTAAACTGTCAGTAACAGCTTCAGAGCTCAGTGTGCTTCCATTATCAGCTGGAGAAACAGACAGACAGATTAAAACACATCTGATGAAGAAATAATTCATCCGAATGAAAACTTCCATCAACTCACCAAATGATCCGTATTCATACGGAGACACGGGAGCCTTTCCTGAAACACACACGCAGTGGGTTAGACAGATGCTCAGAGTGTGTGTGTGTGTGTGTGTGTATAAATGCCCTGATATACTCACAGCGAAGTTGGCTTAAAGAGGTTTGAAATACCTTTGCAGCGATATACTGTTAGTGAACATCCTGGCTCCGCCCACATTTATGAATATGTAAATATGTGCTTTAAACAACAGATTGCAACAATAGATTTACACCTCAAAGGCGGAGCCTCAGAGCCACACCCACTAGGGCTGGGTATTGACAATTTTCACGATTCGATTCGATTTCTATTCACATGCTTTCAATTCGATTATGATTTCGATTTGATTCGATATCGATTATTTTGGATGTAGTATTTCAGTTTCAGCACATGGCAAATTTTCTAGAGGAAATAAATCTCTCCACTAATGCTGTAAACTACACATGAGAGTCAGCTGGTACTACTGTAATAATACTGAAGGCTAAATTAACTTATTTATATACAAACACTTAAATTACACTCAATGATGTTTTTATTATAAATAAAGTTTAGAATTACAATCATATTTCTAATCCAATTTGTTTTTGTGAAATATAAACATTTAAATTGCGGCTGTCATGACTGACTGATTTATTCAAACATGCATTAAATATTGAAGAACATTAAAAATTGCATAGCTATATTTATCAGAATGCTTTCTAGAGTTCACTTTTCTAGCTGACTAATGAGTTTATGGTCACTGAATATGTTTTTCTGAGGTAAATTTGACGTCACGTGACATTGAAGCTGTTTTATTGAGGTTGAAACACTGAGCGATTACACGAGACATGATACGGATTTCAGTAAGTTGTACTGTATATTTTAACATACCTTCAGATGTTCATGTTTATTTCGCTGTAACTGGTATTAAAGCGGAGGAGAGGATGATCACATGCTTCTCTTTAACTGAGGTGCTAAAGCGATCCGTCACGCCACATTAAACAGCGTTTCGAACTCCAGAAACAAACTCCAAATGAACTTCATTTTGGGCTCATTTTGTTCAGAATGACGTCACACCTGTTCGTTTGAAGTATATCAGGGCCTTTACTCCATCACACCCTTCAGGTTCTGACACACACACACTTCAGTTACTCACAGGAGTGACGCCCACACAGACGTTTATGAGCTCTATTTATTCACATCACACATGCTAAGCAGACTCACTCCTGCATGTAAATGAGATCGTCATGTTCAAAACTAGAAGAGATGGAAAGATTAGTTCCTACTGACATCTAAAGAGGAGTGTGTCTGGGTTAGTTTACAGCAGTGATGTCACAACTACACACACACAAACGCTGTGAGAGTGAGCATGCAGATCAGTCTGTAGAATAATCCTGCAATACCGGAGGAGTCGTTCCCTGGACGCTCTACTCCATCACACCTGATTCAAACCTCAAACAAACACTCAAGGAATTATCTTTCCAACACTAGAGTCCTAGAAATGAGGTTCTGTAACAACAGCATTGCAGGATTATGACACTCAATAAATGAGTGTTGTGTGTTAGTAACAAACACACACACACACACACACACACACACACAGATCTTACCCAAGAGAGATGCTAAACACACACAAATATGCAGAAAAGAGAATAAAAGAATAAACACTTCAATAAAGTCACTCAATAAAGATGTCAATAATCTAGATTAATCGTTTACACCTAACTCATACAGGTGTGTGATCAGTTACCTGTCTCTGCAGGTGAGGCGTCATGGTTTAGAAGCCCCTCCCTCTTCCTGTTCATCCTGGGAAAGACAGAATGTGATTGGCTGTCATTGAATGACTGAACTGAATCGAGACACTGACTCTTCTGTCGACAGTGCCGTACCTCTTATTCTCCACACAGGCCACTAGAAACGTGAGCAGATAGAAGGACAGGAAGATCCCCAGACAGAAGAGCATGCCCATCACATACACCTCCGCTAGAGAACAGAGAGAACGATCAATCAACGGATGGACGGATGAACCAACGACTGAACGAACGTCTAGTGTAGTCCGCAACTCACAGTTAATGGCAGGAGATACGATCACGTCTAGAGTTTTACTGCGATTCCCGGCGTCCAGCAGCTCATCTGAGGAAACACACACACACACTCGCCGTCAAACAAGGGTTCTGATTGGCTGCAGCCGTGTAACGGATTGGGTGTAGGAACTAACCGGGTAAGAGCGGGTAGAATCGGAGCGGTCCTCCGCACGCCTCGTCTTCAGTCTTCACCACCACCACCACATAGAAGCTGTTAC
The DNA here is from genome assembly GCA_036281575.1 of Ancherythroculter nigrocauda. Classification (NCBI taxonomy): domain Eukaryota; kingdom Metazoa; phylum Chordata; class Actinopteri; order Cypriniformes; family Xenocyprididae; genus Ancherythroculter; species Ancherythroculter nigrocauda. The sequence goes on from VTFQ01000013.1 coordinate 46,033,383, forward strand.
TGGGGAAATCCTTCCTCTGAAACACACAGAGCTGTGTGTGTGAGTGTGTGTGTGTGTGAGAGTGTGTGTGTGTGTGTGTGCTTTTGTTTATATTACATTGTGGGGACCAAATGTCCCCATGATGTAATATAAACCTGAGTTCACCTACATCGTGGGGACCAGCCAGCGGTCCCCACAATGTAAATGGGTTTATAAATCATATAGAATGAGTTTTTGTGAAAAAGTAAAAGTTTGCACAGTTTCCTGTGAGGGTTAGGTTTAGGGGTAGGGGCAGGGTAGGGGGATAGAATGTACAGTTTGTTCAGTGTAAAATGCATTGAAGTCTATGGAAAGTCCCCACAATTCACAAAAACAAACATGTATGTGTGTGTGTGTGTGTGTGTGTGTGTGTGTGTGTGTGTGTGTGTGTGTGTGTGTGTGTGTGTTACCTGCACTGTGATAGCAGCTGTGGTGGTCATAGTCTGATACATTCCAATAAACGCCACATTATTATCCAGATCATAAACCGGACACTAGACAACGAGAGACACACACAGATATGAGCTCAAACTCCTCTGACATCATCTGCGTGTGAATGTGTGTGTTTCTCACCTGGATGTCCTGTATGGACATGACGGAGCAGGGGAAGTTCTTCTGCGAGTTCACCTTCACGATCACTGTGTCCACACCGTCAGGAAACACATACTTGAAGAACTGCACACACACACACACACACACAGTCATTACACTCCAGCATTGTGTGTGTGAGATATCTGTAATAACCCACACTGTCCACTATGAAAACCCCTGGTCTAATCTGGACCTTGTGTATCAGTGACAGCGACCCCTGCTGGTCAAAATCAACCATAGTTCAACTATCCTGTGATTATCCCAAATTTCTATATATCCTAATTATTGTTAATGTAATTCATATTTCCAGGAGCTCATTGCTTCTACCTTCAGTTAAACTGCTAACAGTGACTGTAAATTAATTGCCTAAATTATTACATTATTAGCTAACTGCATTCTTTAAATTGTGATGTTGACATGCATTCTCTGTAAAGCTGCTTTGAAACAATATGTATCGTGAAAAGTGCTATACAAATAAATGTGAAATGAATTGAATTATGTGGAGCTTAAAGCAAGAGTTCACCCGAACAAGCAAGTCATGTCACCGTTTACTTTCTTTAGGAAGGAGGATCACAAAAGAAGATTTTTCTGTAGAATCTCAGTGTTTTTTGGTGAAAAATGCTCTGATTTTTAAGTGAAGTATAGCTTTAGCTGGATCCTTTAGAGTCATTTTGTTTAATCAAATAAATATTCAATGTATAATGTGGTGACCTGCAATTGTTACCTTAAAGAGCTATTTCTGCTTGATTTAAAACATAAAACTTAGTTTTGTTGGTATAAATTGATGTATTTAGGTTGGTTCAGTGAGGTTAAATAATATTTTTGACTTGAGTAAAATCAGTTAATTTACCATTTTTAGGTTTCCATTTTTTATTCGCCATTCCATGCCCATTTCCACAAAAGTTAAAGTGTACATGCTAAATGTATGCAGCAGCAGGACACTGGACCCCTGTTAGATGGTAAAGTGCGACACCCGTTTGGTTGCCTTCTCCGAATGTAGCAGCAGTGTTCATAATAACACTAAAACACCAGTTCTTGCCATAAAAGAATATTGTTATGGTAAGAAATGGCAAAGCAACCAAAGAGGTGTCGCACTTTACCATCTAACAGGCGACCAAAGTCATTTTGTTTATTCACTATTCCACTATGCCCATTTCCACACTAGTTAAACTGTGCATGCTAAATGAGCTCGTAATTTTTCTTGCACTTCAGTGTTCATCTTTGTTCCCCATTTAACTAAATAAAATGCCATCCATACAAAACCAGACACTAATGCACTTAAAAGCCTTCTATGTGGAGGTCAAAGTTGACCGTTTCATTGAAAATCTTCAGTTGGTTCAACTAAAGTTCCACTGTTAAAAGACACGAAATTTGATTAAGCCAGCTGAACATTTTCAATGCAGCAAGTCAACAGCCATGTTCATCATGACTCTTCTCACAGTGTTCCATGAGAGTCAACAGCATGATGCCTTCATGAACAGAGCCTCAGCTTTAGCTGGATCCTTTATGAGCAGGATGTCAAACACACACCCGTTTGCCCTCTCACACACTGAGGAGATTGACTGACTACTCTGAGATCGGCCCTGCAGCTCTGCAATGTTCACTGATCTGAAATCTGTTCTGTGCATCTATAATGAGAAGACATGAACACCTGTGGTTGGGACGGCGTCGCGTTGAAGCTGAATTTCTTGTCTGTCCTGTAGACATAAAGAGAAAGGTGACATTCCTAAAGATGACAACATAATCACTAGTTCTGGTTTGTGAGCTTCATTACATCACAATAGCTGTGTTTGCATCCACTTATTTTTAGCACATTTTGTGATATTGCATTAAAACAAAAAAACCCTTTGCAACTTTGAATGGAAACAGAGCTAATGTGGCCAGCTCTCGATCAGAATAAACTAACTGAATCCAGTCAGATCAGGCGTGTCTGATTATGACTGAACTCTGATCCGTGACTCACTGGAGTGTGAAGCTGTCCACGCGACTGACTCGCAGCTGATAGTGGATCCCTGCGCTGGAGAGCGTCGACACGTCCACATAGAAGAACTGTGTCTCCGCCACGGCCTTTGTGGGCGGCTGACACAGCGTCCGCCCCACCTGCGTGTACTGATACTTCCTCTGATACCTGCCGACACACGCGACACGTCACCACAGTCTGACCACAAACACCTCATGTTAACATTTACACACTCAAATAACACACATTCCTGCTGAAGTGATTAACACAGGCTAAACATGTTAAACACACTGTGACACAAATCTGTTTACTGCTTCATCTGAGCCGCTCGTGCAAAAACAGAAGTTCATGAGGAACTGAAAGATCAAAGTTCACACATGAACGAACATATCATCATTTCTGAGTCCAAATGAAACTTTGACACCTGATTATCATCTGACTCGAGCAGTGGACCGTTTTATATCAGAATAGGAGTTTTGTTAATGGTATATATATATATATATATATATATATATATATATATATATATATATGCGCATGTATATATTTATGTGTGTATATATATGAAGACTTCAGATGCAAAAGCCTCTAAGTGCAATCTGAAATTTCCTTCTAAAATGAGCATTTTTATCAAGCTTGTATGTTTATGTTCAGTTATTTCACTTTAATAGCAATGAAAATGACCTATTAATTGCCATTAAAGTGAAATAACTGAACATAAACATACGAGCTTGATAAAAATGCTCATTTTAGAAGGAAATTTCAGACGACACTTCTATATATGTATAAAGTCGCTCAGGTGAATTTGCCATGTGCTTCTGTACATCACTGCGTTCGTATTATGGGATATGTTGCTAGGCAACGGCTGTACTCACAGGCCTCTGAGGATGAGCGGAACCTGAAACGACAGAACGGCCTGTTTCTGCCGGACCACAAACAGAACCGGACTCACGGCGCTCTCCGACAGCAGCTCCACCGACACCCGCACGCCCTCCGTCTGAGGAAGAGAGAGAGAGAGGGGGGTTATTGTGACCGAATCCGTCTGCAGAGATCCGGCCGTCGGTTCTGATGGACTCCTGCCTTGTTTCTGGAGACGGTGTGGTTGTAGGAGTAGATGGTCTGGTTGTCGCTGGTGACCGTGTCGTCATACGTCACGTCGAACTGAGCGTCTCTCTGGATGACCACATTGGTGCCGCCCGCCGCCGGACTCCAGCACACCAGCATCAGGACCAGCCATCCCGGAACGCAGCAGAACTCCAGCATGCTGGATCCGTCATCAGCCTGAGATCTGAAACAGAACCAGAACCATTACACTTCATCTGTACATACTTAACGCTGATCCGGAGTGACGTCACTACACCAGCAGAGCTCAAATACACATTAGCACTGAATAATGACGAGTATTTACTGACTGTAAACATGTAAACAAATACAGTGTGACGCAAGAGCCCGACAGATTATAGCGAGTTAACTGATTTCTGCTACATTTACTGTAGTAAAACCGTGTATTAATGACGCCTGTATATTTATAATACTGCAAAAATATATATAACGTTAGTCAGTAAATAAGCATCATCATAATAACAATAATACCCAGCAGATAAACAGGTGATGAATGACTGACCGTGTCTCGCGCTGCTCCTGAGGTGTTTTAACACAAACACAAACACTGTAAGGGTTAAACTATAACACAGTGTCTGAGGTGAAATCAGGTGAAATCAGGTGAGATCAGGGTAAACGCGTCCGGGCCGCGCGCGTCGGTTCTGACCCGCTCGCTCTCGCGTTGTTGTGTTGACGCGCTGACCAACGGCTCTGATCCTGACGAGCGCCGCGTCGCCGTGATGTCATCGCGCACGCGTCATGTGACACTTTCACAACAATGTGTTTTTAAACATTTATATCTATTTAACTTTTAAATTTTATTTTATTTATGTCTTGTTTTTGTTTATTCACTGTAGCCCCTGACTGTAGTTGTAATTCTTTAAAACAAATAATAATAAAATAATAATAAAACAATTATTTACTCAAACTTCATCATACACAGAGTTCATAATACACACAATTCAACGTTTATTTATTATTTATTATATGGATCCTCTGAGGGCGGGTTTATACAGCTGAATGACACGTGATATATATATATATATATATACTGTGCATTACTGTAGATGAATATATGTGTCTCTGATCTGCTGTGGTTTCCTCCAGAAGCTCATGAAGAGGTTTGATATGATACAGGAAGTCAAGCATGTCACGTTCTGAGATGCTACTGTCTGATTGGATGAATTCAGCAATGACGTCAGAGAAACTGAGCTGCGGTGGAACCACCACCTGAGGGCGACACACACACACACACGCGCGCGCGCTACAGCATGTGACGTCATTTCCTGTCGTCTCCTCTCTTCTGCAGTTCTCCTTCAGAGCAGGATTCAGGTCGAGAGAGGAAACACGTCAAAACTACAGGAATTCATCATCAGTTCGTCATCAGAAGTGATTTATATGTGTTTCATGCATTAAAGTGAAGCTTTACTGAGTCAATCTGATTCAGTGTGAGAATTTGTGCATCATTTCATCTTCATGAAAACAATCTCAACACTAAACAGTGAAATTCACACACACACACACACACACACACACACACACGAAACAAATTAATCATAAAGCATCAGATGATCAAAGTTTACTTGTTGTACTACACAGTGGAAATTTACTAATAAGAGAGAGATAGATAGATAGATAGATAGATAGATAGATAGATAGATAGATGCGCATGCTCTGAGGCTCGTGCACGAGGAGTTGCGCATTCACGGTTCCCACATTCCTGTCTCCGAGCGCGTTTCCGGTTGGAAGAAGGGGGGGTTATGCAGGGAACCTCTTGTTGTCATGGCAACAGTTTCCTCAGCGCATTCGAGCAGATCTGAGGAATATAACAAACACACACGCGCAGGCGCGCGCACGTCCCGTCGCCTTGGCGACCGAGACATGCGCTCGCGCAGGCAATGAAGTCATAGTTACGCTATCGGTTGCCACGGCGACATCCATGAGAGGGCGCTGCGCAAAGGGGCGGCGCTCGCGTCCTGACGCACGGCGGGGGCGTGTCCGGAGAGCGCGCTGCGCGTCCTCGCTTGTTGTTCCCGCAGAGAGGGCAGAAGATGGCGGCCGTGTCGAGCGGGGCTGCCGCCGCCGCCGGGATTCCGCACCCGAACCGCGAGCGAGCGCAGCCCGCCGCCTCCATACACCACCCGAACGCGAACCGAGCCGCCGCCGCGGGTGTCGGTCGCCCGCCCCCCGTGCGCGTCGGCTACTATGAGATGGAGCGGACCATCGGGAAGGGCAATTTCGCTGTGGTCAAACTCGCCACGCACATGATCACCAAAGCGAAGGTAGGACACACTTTACCCCGGCAGATGCCCCGGGGCAGATCCACGCGCTGACCAGCGGAGACACCGACCACACACACACATATACATTGATGCGGCCTGCGCTCGCTCTCTCTCTCGCGCGCGCGTGCGCGCGTCTGTGAAAATTGTGTGGGGTTCGTGTGTAGATGTGTGTGTGTGTGTTGCGTATGGATTGTATATGTGTATGTTGATGTGTGTAGATTGCGTATATGTGGTCTGTATGATTGTGTGTGTGTATATGTGAATTGTTTTGTGTGTGTATGAGAGTGTGTAGATGTCTCTGTGTGTGTGTGTGTGTGTGTGTGTGTGTGTGTGTGTGTGTAAATGTGGGTTGGTTAACAGTAATCCATGTTGTCTTATTGCAGCAGTGATGCTGTTGTGGGAGGAGAGAGGGATAGACAGACAGACAGAGGGATAGAAATAAAGAAAGGGGGTTAGAGAGTCAGAGAGAACATTAGAATTGCCTTGGCAGATCATTGTAACAGTTGTCATGCCAATAAAACACAATTTGAGAACGATATACAGGCAGATAGAGGGATAGACGGGTATATAGAGGGATAGACGGGTATATAGAGGAATATAGGAGCATATAGAGGGATAGACAGGCAGATAGAGGGATTTAGGAGCATATAGAGGGATGGACGGACATATAGAGGGATATAGGGGCATATAGAAGGATAGACAGGCAGATAGAGGGATATAGGGGCATATAGAGGAATATAGGGGCATATAGAGGAATATAGGAGCATATTAAGGGATAGACGGCCACATAGAGGGATAGACAGGCAGATAGAGGGATATGGGGCAGAGAGAACATTAGAATTGCTTTGGCAGTACATTGTAACAGTTGTCATGCCAATAAAACCCAATTTGAGAAGGATTTACAGGCAGATAGAGGGATATAGGAGCATATAGAGGGATAGACGGGTATATAGAGGGATAGACGGGTATATAGAGGGATATAGGAGCATATAGAGGGATAGACGGGTATATAGAGGGATATAGGAGCATATAGAGGGATAGACGGGTATATAGAGGGATATAGGAGCATATAGAGGGATAGACAGGCAGATAGAGGGATATAGGGGCAGATAGAGGAATATAGGGGCAGATGGAGGGATATGGGGCGGATAGAGGAATATAGGGGAAGATAGAGAAATATAGGAGCAGATAGTGGGATAGACAGTTAGAGAGAAGGATAGACAGTAGGGCTGTGATTATATTATTTTTATGCGCAGCTTCTCAGTGAAGCACGGCTCTGTGATCAGCAGTAAACGCTGCTCCGTCTGAAAGCCAGAGGGCGCTCTCACGCAGAAACTCCCGCAGAAGTACGATATAACGCACGTCATTCCAGGAAATCGCTACGGACATCACACTATCACCGTAGCTGAACAAACAGAGGACTGAAACGCTTTAAACAAGACTAATAAACACACGATATATGGTTTATCTGAACACCCTCTCAGGTGTTTCCATGATAATAACGCATGTTTATAATCAACATAACCTTCATCCCTGTATAGAATACTGTGAAATAACATCATCTCACAGACGGATGTTTCCAAACACTCGACTGTCGTTATGAAGTGAGTTTGGAGTAAAACACGTTATTAAATGTTGTCTTTTGTTGGACGAGAGATTCAGAAACGCTTCACGTGTGGAAAGATGAGCGCCTCAAACTCGCGGCGGCGTTTACTGCTGATCACAGAGACGCGCTTCACTGAGGAGCTGCGCATTCAGATAATCAAAGACTTTGTGATTTCATAATCGCACACGAACGCTTTGAGCGTGATTTCATGTTAATTACAGCCCTGATAGACGGACGGAGAGAGGGCTAGACGTGATGTAATGATCAGACGGGTCATGTGTGTTCTGCAGTGCTTCTGAAGCGTGATTATTGATGTGTGTGTGAGTTCAGGCAGCATCACGCAGGTTTGTGTGTTCAGTGTTGATCTTTGTTCATCTGTGTGTGTGTTTGTACAGTGTAGGTGTCATGTGGGCAGCTGTGTGTGTTTGTGTGTCCTGGTTTTCCCGGGATCACCGCAGGTCAGCGCGAGGATTCCCTCAGTTTTAACCCATCTTAGCTGCTGTAATGCTCCACTGACGGAGTGACCGCACGTCATCAGAAACAGACTGTGACGCGCTCACCATCAGGAGTCTGCAGTGTTTGTTTCACCTGCTAAACTCATGCATGTCTGCTGGTGTCTGTTGCTTCTGTCGGCTGATAGCGGTGATGGTTGGGATCATGCGTGTGCTGCACTGGATGATGGACTGATGTTTCGTAGTCGGTGTGATTAAACCTCTCTGTGCGTGAGATATGACCGCTCTCATACGCGTCACACGTGACTTTGCTCTCGGTTCAGAGTGCGATTCATTGTCAGCAGGGCGAGCGTCGTCATGATGTGTTTGAGAACCGTTTCCTACTTCACCTCAGCTGTGAATGCAGATTCACACGGTTTCTGCAACACACACGCTTTTCTAAAAAACATTACAATTGATATATTTGGACTCAATAATGTAGTTCACTAATGCTAACAAATGCACAAAAAAAATTACCATTGTGTTTTGAGTTTTAGTCTTCATTAGTGTTGAAGCAGAGCTGCACAATTATGACAAAAATATTGTGATTATTCATTCCAGTTCATAAAATTAATACCAAAGTATTATCTGTGTGGATCAGCTGCGTCGTGTACGCTATCGTTCAAAAGTTTGAGGTCAGAAAGAGTTTTTCTAATGTTTTTGAGTCTCTTCTGCTCAACAAACCTGCTTTCATTTGATCAAAAATATCACAGTAAAAATGTGAAATATTATGACTTAAAATGTTTTCTATGTGAATATATAGTAAAGTGTAATTTATTCCTGTGATTTTCAGCATCATTACTCCAGTCTTCAGTGTCACATGATCCTTCAGAAATCATTCTGATATGATGATTTGATGCTCAAGAAACATTTATGATTATTATCAATGTTGAAAACAGTTCATATTTCTGTGGAAACTGATATATTTTATTTTTCAGGATTCCTTGATGAACAGAAAGTTCAAAAGAAAGCATTTATTTGACATTATAAATGTCTTTACTGTCACTTTTGGCCTATTTAATGCGTCCTTAATGAATAAAATTTAATCAAATCTGACTGAGCTCAAACTATTAAAGGTTAGTGTCGCTGCACGTCCAACACAAGCTGAGATCTGTATTTCATAATGACTTTATTGCTGTTTATGAACAATATCTGCAAAAACACCATTAGAAATGCATTATAAATTGTCGATCTGAATATAGCGCTGTTTCAACCACAAAGACGTCAATAAAACAGCTTGAGAACAGCGTCACATCACAGAAGAGCCAGTCAGAGAGAATATATGCACTAGATTACATATTCATTATATTTGTACTTTACAATATTTAATGCACGTTTGAATAAATCCGTCATTATTACAGACACAATTTAAATTTTATTAAAACAAATTGGAATAGAAACATAATTATATAATTTAAAAGTTGGTAACCTGTAATATCACAGTACTGTACAGGGTTCCTGTGTCATCACAGCTTCAGTTCAGAGAGATTGTTTACTTTCAGAAACATGAACATGTACAGTAACTGATAGATCTGAATGATCTGAAATCTCGCGTCAGCGTCCAGCTCTGCAGATCTCAGATCGACTGCCCTAGATGTCACATAAACCAGAAGTGACCTGGTTGGTGGTTTTGCGCGTCACTCGCGCTCGGCAGACGTTGTTCTGAGAGTCGGCGTCTCCTCCAGTGTTTGTGTGTGTTCAGCAGTGACATGTTCAGCTTCATAAGCCAATTAACAAGCTAAGACTTGCTCTGATCTGAATGCCTGTCTCTGTCTCTGTCTGTGTGTGATGTCAGATAGCAGGTGTTGTTCGTTCGAGTGTGATGCCATGTTTTCTCAGCTGTTTGTGCGGATGATGCTCAGTTCTTTCGTCATGGTTTTTGTTCTGATGAATCTCACTGGTCAGTCCAGCACTTTTTATGATTATGAACACGAGCAGCTCATATTTCAGAGCTAAAGAAAGGAAAAAACATGAAATCATATTCAATTACTCTCATGACACTTTACGCATTTTCCTCCAATATTTCATTAGCGTAATGCAAAACGAATCTCATTCTCATTACTGTAATGCATCCAGACATTTGTGTGATTCTCATGATTCCTGATGCTGATTGTTCCCATCACTTTCACACAGGATCTGTTATTCACAGTAAAAACACTGACGGTCAGATGTTTGGGGTCGCTGAGATGTGTTAATGTTTTTGAAAGAGTCTCTTCTGCTCATCAAGGCTGCATTTATTTGATCAAAAATACAGTAAAAATTGTGAATTATTATTAAAGTTGAAAACAGCTGTTTTCTATGTGAATATAATTTATTCCTGTGATCAAAGCTGAATTTTCAGCATCATTACTCCAGTCTTCTAATAGTTTACTAATATATTATGTTACATTAAAGGATTAGTTCACTCCCAGGATTTTTCTCCATATAGTGGACTTCACTGGGGTTCAACGGGTTGAAGGTCCAAATGTCAGTTTCAGTGCAGCTTCAAAGAGCTCTACATGATCCCAGACGAGGAATAAGAGTCTTATCTAGAGAAACCATCGAACATCTTCTTAAAAAAAAAAAAAATTATATACTTTTGAACCACAAATACGATCCGCCACGCATTACGAAATGACGTTTTCCGCTTTACCGCGGTACTTCTACGTCACACGTGACCTTTCCAACATGATTACGTCATGCGTGGAGCATCACAGAGCAGTGCAAGATGAGCATTTGTGGTTAAAAAGTATATAATGTTTTTTTTTTATGAAAAAGCCTGATGGTTTCTCTAGATGAGACTCTTATTCCTCGTCTGGGATCATGTAGAGCTCTTTGAAGCTGCACTGAAACTGACATTTGGACCTTCAACCCGTTGAACCCCAGTGAAGTCCACTATATGGAGAAAAATCCTGGAATGTTTTCCTCAAAAACCTTCATTTCTTTTCCACTGAAGAAAGAAAGACATGAACATCTTGGATGACATGGAGGTGAGTAAATTATCAGGACATTTTTATTCTGAAGTGAACTAATCCTTTGAGAATGAGATTTTGGGTCAGTAGATGTTCTTGTATAGAATGACAATAAAGAACTTGTTTTTTTGCTTTTCAGTCATGGGATTTGAAGTTTGTATCTTGATTTTAGGCTGAAATGATCCTGTCATGGGTTTCCTGAGGTTCATCCATCAGTGTTTCTCACTGTCGATGTTAGAAACGTCAGAACGGCTTCATGATGAGTTGATTCAGCGACAGCGAGAATCTTTCATTCTGCTGTCTGAACAGGAGTGTGTGCTAACAGTTAATCCACAATTGATTCATTGTCAATAAGAATTTAATCTATGAAACTTATCGATGGTCAATTAAGCAAGGTCATCATTAGATAGTGTAGTTTTGAGGTGCATGCGGAAAAACACATGCAGCAGACACACACGGGAAAATAATGTCTTAATTCTCTCAAAAAACCCTCCAAACAAGTGATTTTACTGAATGTATGAACTACTTGTGTAAACACCACAATAAAAGTACATAGAAGTAATAATATCCTGGTGGATGAGTGATGATCTTCAGCCGTTTCAGCTGTGGCTCATATTCTGTGGCGTTCAGTAAATCAAGAGCTGTCAATCTGAGCGATTGATCCAATCCAAGCGCACTCCAGCTGTAAAACTGTGTCTGATTGGTCTCTACACATCACCCCTTCCCACTATACCCAAGATCCTGTTTCCATTGGTTGACCTTTCAAATGATGTTGGAAAACATCAATGATCCCGGGAGTCCCATTGCTTGAGCGAAGCAGCATGTCAATGTAACTTCGTGATCTACTTGTGTTGAGTTTGGGCTCGTTCGAGACCACCTGCTCTAAAGATATGTCATCCACTATGGATTACTAATGTTTTGAGAAGTTACAAACAAACACATGGCACAAAATCCTCATCTGTATGCTGTTTACATGAGCGTCATCAACGCTTTTTCATACAAATACTTGGCATAGTTTGACTCTAACTGAAACAGACATGCTTGTATTCTGCTAGACCTTTCAACGATATATGACACAAGTCTATCTGTTAATGTACGATGATTTTACACATCACATTTTCTTTCTTTACAAGGTTATTGATTAATTTATCAGTTATTTAAACAACCATTGATTATGGGAATTGATGTAACTTGACATCCCTAGTTGAGTGTGTGGCGTCCTGCTTGCTTCAGCAGCCTCAGCCTGACGTCACGTCATCTCCAGTGCAGACTGATGTCAGAGACGCTCCAGTGTGTGTGTGTGTGTGTGTGTGTGTGTGTGTGTGTGTGTGGATACAGTCGCTTACTCAGCACAACACACACTGTTGCCATGGCAATAATCCCTGTGTGCTGCATGCTGAATCATGTTGCTGCTCTTCCTTTCCATGCACATGCTTCTCTGTGTGTGTGTGTGTGTCAGTTCAGTGCTTTATGAGTGTTTTTGCATATCGAGTGTGTGTGTGTAACACTCACAAGCTGCTCTGCTGTGCCAATTAATGCACCGTTTTCCACTGTTTTAATCACTCGTTCCCTTCTTTGGTTAATGTCCAATGTGGTGTGAGAAATTGATCTGTTCAAGGATGTTCAAGGATTAGTATGTAACACTATACAATAAGGTTGTGTTTGTTGAATTACTGTCAGACACACACACTGTCGTTCTCTCTGTTAGATCGTGTTTGTGTGTGTGTGTGTGTGTGTGTGTGTGTGTGTGATGTTTGTGTTGTGTTGCTGCTGCTGGTTTCCTCATTTTGGACCCATTTGCATGAGCAAGAACTTGCCGTTCTCCAAGTGTGTGACCAGTGTGTGTGTGTGTGTGTGTGTGTGTGTGTGTGTCCAGATGTTGTTGAGTCCACACAGGGTCAGCTGGAGTCTGATTGCATCACTGTAGCTGGAGCGGATCCAGAGATATTAATAGAAGCGATGCTTTAAATACACACAACCTGTTACTGGAACTGCTCCGTCTGATTTACTGTCTCTCACACAAAACACAATCAGATCTGATCAAACACATCTGAAACACACACACACTATTTATGCTAATGAACTGTGTTAGTATGAACGCTAATGATGCTCATTTGTGTCTCTCAGGTTGCGATAAAGATCGTTGATAAGACTCAGCTGGACGATGAGAATCTGAAGAAGATCTTTCGGGAGGTTCAGATCATGAAGATGCTGCGGCACCCTCACATCATTCGACTGTACCAGGTCCCGCCTCCCTCCTCACGCTCGCAGCTGATTGGTTAAGTCTTCTGTTGGTTTGTGTTTGGTTGAATGCGATTGGTGCTCATTGTGTGTGTGTGTGTGTGTGTGTGTTTGGCAGGTGATGGAGACAGAGCGATTGATCTATTTGGTGACCGAATACGCCAGCGGAGGAGAGATCTTCGGTGAGTAAATCCATCGTTTGATTCTTTGCTGTGATTCGAATCCTTTGAATCACAAAATGATCAGATTTATTCATTGATTTATTCTGTATCTTGTCTACCTATACGAACTCAAATGTTGTAGTTCGTGAATGCTTTGGAATGGTTGTAGTCTCATGCCTCTCTATAGCGCTTTATACAATACAGATTGTTTCAAAGCAGCTTCACAGTGATAAACAGGAAAATAATAGAATCAGTGATGCACACTTCACGACCAAACAAACGATAGATTCTCATTGGTGTTTCTCAGATCATCTGGTGGCTCACGGACGGATGGCGGAGAAAGACGCTCGGCGGAAGTTCAAGCAGATCGTAGCGGCGGTTTATTTCTGCCACTGTAGGAACATCGTCCACAGAGACCTGAAAGCAGAAAACCTGCTGCTGGACCACAACCTGAACATCAAGATCGCAGGTGAGGGAGTGAGTCGGTGAATCAGTGAGTGAGTGAGTCGGTGAGTGAATCAGTGAGTGAGTGAATCAGAGAGTGAGTGATTCGGTGAGTGAGTGAGTCGGTGAGTGAATCAGTGAATGAGTGAGTGCGTGCATGGGTGAGTGAGTGAGTGAATCAGTGAGTGAGTGAATCAGTGAGTGAGTGAATCAGTGAGTGAGTGAATCAGTGAGTGAGTGAATCAGTGAGTGAGTGAATCGGTGAGTGAGTGAGTCGGTGAGTGAATAAGTGAATGAGTGAGTGCGTGCATGGGTGAGTGAGTGAGTGAATCAGTGAGGTTATGAGTGAGTACGTGAGTCAGTGGGTGGGTGCGTGAGTCTGCATCAGTCGGTGAATCAGTGAATTGGTGAGTGAGTCGGTGCGTGCGTGAGTGAGTCGGTGCGTGCGTGAGTGAGTCGGTGCGTGCGTGAGTGAGTCGGTGCGTGCGTGAGTGAGTCGTGGGTGAATCAGTGAGTAAGTAAATGATTGAGTGAGTGAATCAGTGAGTGAGTGAGTCGGTGAGTGAATCAGTGAGTGAGTGAATCAGTGAGGTTATGAGTGAGTATGTGAGTCGGTGGGTGCGTGAGTCGGTGCATCAGTCGGTGAATCAGTGAATTGGTGAGTGAGTCGGTGCGTGCGTGAGTGAGTCGGTGCGTGCGTGAGTGAGTCGGTGCGTGCGTGAGTGAGTCGTGGGTGAATCAGTGAGTAAGTAAATGATTGAGTGAGTGAATCAGTGAGTGAGTGAGTCGGTGAGTGAATCAGTGAGTGAGTGAATCAGTGAGGTTATGAGTGAGTATGTGAGTCGGTGGGTGCGTGAGTCGGTGCATCAGTCGGTGAATCAGTGAATTGGTGAGTGAGTCGGTGCGTGCGTGAGTGAGTCGGTGCGTGCGTGAGTGAGTCGGTGCGTGCGTGAGTGAGTCGGTGCGTGCGTGAGTGAGTCGGTGCGTGCGTGAGTGAGTCGTGGGTGAATCAGTGAGTAAGTAAATGATTGAGTGAGTGAATCAGTGAGTGAGTGAGTCGGTGAGTGAATCAGTGAGTGAGTGAATCAGTGAGGTTATGAGTGAGTATGTGAGTCGGTGGGTGCGTGAGTCGGTGCATCAGTCGGTGAATCAGTGAATTGGTGAGTGAGTCGGTGCGTGCGTGAGTGAGTCGGTGCGTGCGTGAGTGAGTCGGTGCGTGCGTGAGTGAGTCGGTGCGTGCGTGAGTGAGTCGGTGCGTGCGTGAGTGAGTCGGTGCGTGCGTGAGTGAGTCGGTGCGTGCGTGAGTGAGTCGGTGCGTGCGTGAGTGAGTCGTGGGTGAATCAGTGAGTAAGTAAATGATTGAGTGAGTGAATCAGTGAGTGAGTGCATTCATGGGTGAGTGAATCAGTGAATCAGTGAGGTAATGAGTGAGTACATGAGTCACTGGGTGCGTGAGTCGGTGAATCAGTGAGTGAATCAGTGAGTGAGTCTGTGAATCTGTGAGTGAGTCGGTGCATGCGTGAGTGAGTCGGTGCGTCCGTGAGTGAGTCGTAGGTGGGTGAGTGAATCGGTGAGTAAGTAAATGATTGAGTGAGTGAATCAGTGAGTGAGTGAGTGCGTGCGTGGGTGAGTGAGTGAATCAGTGAGTGAGTGAATCAGTGAGTGAGTGAATCAGTGAGTGAGTGAATCAGTGAGTGAGTGAATCAGTGAGGTTATGAGTGAGTATGTGAGTCAGTGAGTGGGTGCGTGAGTCGGTGCATCAGTCGGTGAATCAGTGAATTGGTGAATGAGTCGGTGAGTGAGTGAGTCGGTGCGTGCGTGAGTGAGTAGGTGCGTGAATCAGTGAGTAAGTAAATGATTGAGTGAGTGAATCAGTGAGTAAGTGAATGCATGTGTGGGTGAGTGAATCAATGAGTTAATGAGTGAATAAATGAGTCACTGGGTGAGTGAGTCGGTGCGTGCGTGAGTGAGTCAGTGCGTGCGTGAGTGAGTCGGTGAATCGGTGAGTGAGTCGGTTGGTGAATCGGTGAGTGAATCGGTGAGTGAGTCAGTGGGTGAGTGAATCATTGAGGTAATGAGTGAGTACATGAGTCACTGGGTGCGTGAGTCGGTGAATCAGTGAGTGAGTTGGTGAGTCAGTGAGTGAATCGTTGAGTGAGTCGGTGAATCGTTGAGTGAGTCGGTGAATCGTTGAGTGAGTCGGTGAATCGTTGAGTGAGTCGGTGAATCATTGAGTGAGTCGGTGAATCGTTGAGTGAGTCGGTGAATCGTTGAGTGAGCCGGTGAATCGTTGAGTGAGTCGGTGAATCGGTGAGTGAGTCGGTGGGTCGGTGAGTGAATCAGTGAGGTAATGAGTGAGTACATGAGTCACTGGGTGCGTGAGTCGGTGAATCAGTGAGTGAGTCGGTGCGTGTGTGCGTGAGCGAGTCGGTGCGTGTGTGAGCGAGTCGGTGAATCAGTGAGTGAGTCGGTGAATCAGTGAGTGAGTCGGTGAATCAGTGAGTGAGTCGGTGAATCAGTGAGTGAGTCGGTGCGTGTGTGCGTGAGCGAGACGGTGCGTGCGTGAGTGAGTCGGTGAATCAGTGAGTGAGTCGGTGCATGCGTAAGTGAGTCGGTGCATGCGTGAGTGAGTCGGTGCATGCGTGAGTGAGTCGGTGCATGCGTAAGTGAGTCGGTGCATGCGTAAGTGAGTCGGTGCGTGCGTGAGTGAGTCGGTGCGTGCGTGAGTGAGTCGGTGCGTGCGTGAGTGAGTCGGTGCGTGCGTGAGTGAGTCGGTGCGTGCGTAAGTGAGTCGGTGCGTGCGTGAGTGAGTCGGTGCGTGCGTGAGTGAGTCGGTGCATGCGTGAGTGAGTCGGTGCATGCGTAAGTGAGTCGGTGCGTGCGTGGTGAGTGAGTCGGTGCGTGCGTGAGTGAGTCGGTGCATGCGTGAGTGAGTCGGTGCGTGCGTGAGTGAGTCGGTGCGTGCGTGAGTGAGTCGGTGCATGCGTGAGTGAGTCGGTGCGTGCGTGAGTGAGTCGTGCGTGCGTGAGTGAGTCGGTGCGTGCGTGAGTGAGTCGGTGCATGCGTGAGTGAGTCGGTGCATGCGTGAGTGAGTCGGTGCGTGCGTGAGTGAGTCGGTGCGTGCGTGAGTGAGTCGGTGCGTGCGTGAGTGAGTCGGTGCGTGCGTGAGTGAGTCGGTGCGTGCGTGAGTGAGTCGGTGCGTGCGTGAGTGAGTCGGTGCATGCGTGAGTGAGTCGGTGATGAGGAGTGAGTGAGAGGTGCGTGCGTGAGTGAGTCGGTGCATGCGTGAGTGAGTCGGTGCGTGCGTGAGTGAGTCGGTGCGTGCGTCGGTCGTTGGGTGGGTGAGTGAATCGGTGAGTGAGTGTGTGTGAATGAGTGCGAGTCGGTGAATCGGTGAGTGAGTCGGTCGTTGGGTGGGTGAGTGAATCGGTGAGTGAGTGTGTGTGAATGAGCGCATGAGTCGGTGAATCGGTGAGTGAGTCGGTGGGTGGGTGAGTGAGCGAGTGAGTCGGTGAGTGAGTGAATCAGTGAGTTGGTGAGTGAGTGAGTCAGTGAGTGTGATTGTTCGTTCGTGCGAGCGAGTAAGTGTGTGTCTGTCTGTGTGTTTATGGAGTGTGTTTGACCCGTCTGTCTCTCCGTCCTCCAGATTTCGGCTTCAGTAATCTGTTTTCTCGAGGACAGCTGCTGAAGACGTGGTGTGGCAGTCCTCCATACGCTGCGCCCGAACTCTTCGAGGGAAAAGAGTACGATGGACCGAAAGTGGACATATGGGTAAAACCAGCATCTGTCTCTGACCTCACAAACACATAAACTATTAAGACTAGTTATAAAATGTTAGCCATGTAGCATTTTTTGGTGCAAGCGTGTCTCCTCTCTCTGTAGAGTCTGGGTGTGGTGTTGTATGTCCTGGTCTGTGGCGCATTACCATTTGATGGAAGCACTTTACAGAACCTCCGGGCTCGTGTCCTCAGTGGGAAATTCCGGATCCCGTTCTTCATGTCCACAGGTACACTCACACTCACACACACACACACACACCCACGAGCCACGACACACGGCTGACAGACCTGTATGTGTGTGTTTCAGACTGTGAGTATCTGATCAGACACATGTTGATTCTGGAACCCAGTCGACGGCTTTCAATGGAGCAGATCTGCAAGAACAAGTGGATGAGACAAGGAGACCCAGATCCAGAGTTTGACAGAGTCAGTCTCACACACACACACACACACGCGATGGTCAAACTGTTTGCAGTTGAGCTGTATTATGCCTTAAACTAAATGTCATGCCTTATGATATGTAGAAATGTTGTTAATTTCTCTGTCTGTAGCTGATAGCAGAATGTGAGCAGGTGAAGGTGGAAAGAGAAACAGAGTTAATTAATGAGCAGGTGTTAATGGCCATGTCAGATATGGGCTTCGACCGTGAGAGGACCTTACAGGTGACACACACACACACACACACACACACACACACTTGTGCCATGTCTCTGTCATTCACATGAGCTCTTCTGAAACATTAATTTGATTGCATGTCGATCACAGTCTCTGCACACGGACGCGTATGATCACTACAGCGCCACCTACAGTCTGCTGTCTGACAAGCTGAAGCGGCACAAGAACCTGTGCATGGCTCCGCCCACGCCCCGCCCCCTCTACCCGCTGCAGGTGTGTGCCGTTACCGTTAGCAACCTTTGATGCCTGATGAGGGGAATATGCATGAGCTTCAGAGTGCCTCATTTGCATAGTGTATGAAAGCAGAGTGTCCTGTGCTTCTGGAGAATTAACGGTTTTAAAGGCTTTGGAAGGGAATTGTGGGGCGATTTTGTTGGAGTTGAAAGGGATTGTAGTTATGTGATATTGTTAAATTTCATCTCAGTATTTCTCAACCTTCTGATAGTTATCTTTCTGTATTTGCTCTGAAATCACTTACAGAAGGGATTGTTTTCAGTCAGAGCACCCAGACTATTGATGGTTGATCTGCTTCGTCTGTGTTTGTGTGTCTGTCCCGCAGGATCAGAGTAATGCCGTCAGTATGACGGTACCGCAGGTCCAGCTCATAAACCCCGAGAATCAGATCGTTGAGGTGAGCGGGACACTGCTTTCATTCCTCTGCTCTCACATTCAGTCAGAATAAAGCAGTGTGGACTGATTTACAGTTGATGAGTGTCAGGATGGATTATCTAGTCTGCAGTGTGTCATGACCCGTGTGTGTGTTTCAGACGGACGGGCCGATGGCTCTGGACAGTGATGAGGGAGAAGAGCCCAGTCCAGAGGCGATGGCCCGATACCTGTCCATGAGACGCCACACTGTAGGCGTACCCGACCCCAGGTACCGCACATCCCAGACAATGCTTCTGTTTTTCCTGTCTATATTTGTTGTATGTACCTCCTGCTGGAGTCATGGCCTAACAAGCCCCTTCCACCTAACTTAAGCCCTTCCCAGTTTACTCTAACCCCCTCCCACCTTACTAAAGTCACTCCTACTTCACTAAAACCCCTTCCACTTTACCAAAGTCCCTCCCAGTTCAATCTAAACCCCTCCCACTTTACTAAAATTCCTCCCAGTTCAATCTAAATTCCTTCCACATAACTTAAATCCTTAAATCCCAGTTTACTCTAAACCCCTCAAATCCATATCCAAATCCAAAGTCCCTCCCAGTCAACTCAAAATCCCTCCCAGCTTACTAAAGTTCCTACCAATTCACTCAAAACCACTCACACCTTACTAAATTCCCTCAGTTTACTCTAAACCCCTCTAACCTAATTAAAGTCCCTCCCAGTTAAATCAAAACCCTCCCAGTTCACCTTAGTAAAGTCCCTCCCAGTTCACGCTAAACTCCTTCCACCTTAAAGTCCCTTCACAGTTCACTCTAAACCCCTCTCATCTATTTAAAGTCCCTCCCAGTTCAATCAAAACCCCTCCCACCTTAGTTAAGTCCCTCCCAGTTCAATCAAACCCCTCCCACTTTACTAAAGTCCCTCCCAGTTCAATCTAAATTCCTTCCACATAACTTAAATCCTTATATCCCAGTTTACTCTAACCCCCTCCCACCTTACTAAAGTCCCTCCTACTTCACAAAACCCCTCCCACTTTACCAAAGTCCCTCCCAGTTAAATCTAAACCCCTCCCACTTTACTAAAGTCCCTCCCAGTTAAATCTAAACCCCTCCCACTTTACTAAAATTCCTCCCAGTTCAATCTAAATTCCTTCCACATAACTTAAATCCTTAAATCCCAGTTTACTCTAAACCCCTCAAATCCATTTGAAGTCCCTCCTGATTCACTCTAAACCCCTCCCATCTAAAGGAAGTCCCTCCCAGTCAACTCAAAATCCCTCCCACCTTACTAAAGTTCCTACCAATTCACTCAAAAACCACTCACACCTAACAAAGTCCCTCCCAGTTCACTCTAACCCCCTCCCACCTTACTAAATTCCCTCAGTTTACTCTAAACCCCTCTAACCTAATTAAAGTCCCTCCCAGTTCAATAAAACCCCCTCCCACCTTACTAAAGTCCCTCCCAGTTAAATCAAAACCCCTCCCACCTTAGTAAAGTCCCTCCCAGTTCACGCTAAATTCCTTCCACCGTAAAGTCCCTTCACAGTTCACTCTAAACCCCTCTCATCTATTTAAAGTCCCTCCCAGTTCAATCAAAACCCCTCCCACCTTAGTAAAGTCCCTCCCAGTTCAATCAAACCCCTCCCACTTTACTAAAGTCCCTCCCAGTTCAATCTAAATTCCTTCCACATAACTTAAATCCTTATATCCCAGTTTACTCTAAACCCCTCAAATCCATTTGAAGTCCCTCCTGATTCACTCTAAACCCCTCCCATCTAAAGGAAGTCCCTCCCAGTCAACTCAAAATCCCTCCCACCTTACTAAAGTTCCTACCAATTCACTCAAAAACCACTCACACCTAACAAAGTCCCTCCCAGTTCACTCTAACCCCCTCCCACCTTACTAAATTCCCTCAGTTTACTCTAAACCCCTCTAACCTAATTAAAGTCCCTCCCAGTTTAATAAAACCCCCTCCCACCTTACTAAAGTCCCTCCCAGTTAAATCAAAACCCCTCCCACCTTAGTAAAGTCCCTCCCAGTTCACGCTAAATTCCTTCCACCGTAAAGTCCCTTCACAGTTCACTCTAAACCCCTCTCATCTATTTAAAGTCCCTCCCAGTTCAATCAAAACCCCTCCCACCTTAGTAAAGTCCCTCCCAGTTCAATCAAACCCCTCCCACTTTACTAAAGTCCCTCCCAGTTCAATCTAAATTCCTTCCACATAACTTAAATCCTTATATCCCAGTTTACTCTAAACCCCTCAAATCCATTTGAAGTCCCTCCTGATTCACTCTAAACCCCTCCCATCTAATTGAAGTCCCTCCCAGTCAACTCAAAATCCCTCCCACCTTACTAAAGTTCCTACCAATTCACTCAAAACCACTCACACCTAACAAAGTCCCTCCCAGTTCAATCAAACCCCTCCCACCTTACTAAATTCCCTCAGTTTACTCTAAACCCCTCTAACCTAATTAAAGTCCCTCCCAGTTCAATCAAAACCCCTCCCACCTTAAAGTCCTTCACAGTTCACTCTTAACCCCTCTCATCTAGTTAAAGTCCCTCCCATTCAATCAGACCCCTCCCACCTTATTAAAGTCCCTCCCAGTTCACTCTAACCCCCTCCCACCTTACTAAATTCCCTCCCAGTTCAATCAAAACCCCTCCCACCTTAATAAAGTCCCTCCCAGTTCAATCAAACCCCTCCCACCTTACTAAAGCCCCTCCCAGTTCACTCTAAACCCCTCAAATCCATTTGAAGTCCCTCCTGATTCACTCTAAACCCCTCCCATCTAAAGGAAGTCCCTCCCAGTCAACTCAAAATCCCTCCCACCTTACTAAAGTTCCTACCAATTCACTCAAAAACCACTCACACCTAACAAAGTCCCTCCCAGTTCACTCTAACCCCCTCCCACCTTACTAAATTCCCTCAGTTTACTCTAAACCCCTCTAACCTAATTAAAGTCCCTCCCAGTTCAATAAAACCCCCTCCCTTAAAGTCCTTCACAGTTCACTCTAAACCCCTCTCATCTAGTTAAAGTCCCTCCCATTCAATCAGACCCCTCCCACCTTATTAAAGTCCCTCCCAGTTCACTCTAACCCCCTCCCACCTTACTAAATTCCCTTCCAGTTAAATCAAAACCCCTCCCACCTTAGTAAAGTCCCTCCCAGTTCACGCTAAATTCCTTCCACCGTAAAGTCCCTTCACAGTTCACTCTAAACCCCTCTCATCTATTTAAAGTCCCTCCCAGTTCAATCAAACCCCTCCCACTTTACTAAAGTCCCTCCCAGTTCAATCTAAATTCCTTCCACATAACTTAAATCCTTATATCCCAGTTTACTCTAAACCCCTCAAATCCATTTGAAGTCCCTCCTGATTCACTCTAAACCCCTCCCATCTAATTGAAGTCCCTCCCAGTCAACTCAAAATCCCTCCCACCTTACTAAAGTTCCTACCAATTCACTCAAAACCACTCACACCTAACAAAGTCCCTCCCAGTTCAATCAAACCCCTCCCACCTTACTAAATTCCCTCCCAGTTCAATCAAACCCCTCCCACCTTACTAAATTCCCTCAGTTTACTCTAAACCCCTCTAACCTAATTAAAGTCCCTCCCAGTTCAATCAAACCCCTCCCACCTTACTAAAGTCCCTCCCAGTTCAATCAAACCCCTCCCACCTTACTAAATTCCCTCAGTTTACTCTAAACCCCTCTAACCTAATTAAAGTCCCTCCCAGTTCAATCAAAACCCCTCCCACCTTAAAGTCCTTCACAGTTCACTCTAAACCCCTCTCATCTAGTTAAAGTCCCTCCCATTCAATCAGACCCCTCCCACCTTATTAAAGTCCCTCCCAGTTCACTCTAACCCCCTCCCACCTTACTAAATTCCCTCCCGGTTCAATCAAAACCCCTCCCACCTTACTAAATTCCCTCCCAGTTCAATCAAAACCCCTCCCACCTTAATAAAGTCCCTCCCAGTTCAATCAAACCCCTCCCGCCTTACTAAAGTCCCTCCCAGTTCAATCAAACCCCTCCCACCTTACTAAATTCCCTCAGTTTACTCTAAACCCCTCTAACCTAATTAAAGTCCCTCCCAGTTCAATCAAACCCCTCCCACCTTACTAAAGCCCCTCCCAGTTCACTCTAAACCCCTTCAACCCAATTAAAGTCCCTCCCACTTTACCGATGTTGTATGTGTGTGGGTTTCTCAGGGCTGAGATTCAGGAGGATCTTCAGAAACTGGCCCCTGGGTTTCCGCGTGTGGCCCCTCAGCCGCCCTTCCCTCCGCTTGTACCCACCATGGCGCAGATGCATCTGATGCCCACCCAGAACATGCAGCCCACACAGCAGCTAGAGTACAAGGTACAACACTCACACTCGCACACTCTCGGGTAACTCCAGTGATGCTGACAGCGGCTGATGTCATGTTCATCTGTGTGTGAGCAGGAGCAGTCTCTGCTGCAGCCTCCGACTCTTCAGCTGCTGAACGGCATGGGTCCTCTGGGCCGCCGGGCGTCCGACGGCGGAGCCAACATTCAGCTTCACGCGCAGCAGCTGTTGAAGAGGCCGCGCGGTCAGTCGCCGCTGGTCACCAGCCCGGTGAGATCCCACAATCCCTCATGCTTCTCACAGCTGCGCTCTAGAATCACATTCTGTGATCATAAATGACGCTCATCAGTACAGTGACGTTACCAGCCACTGTTCATCTGATACCAGATGAAGTTTGTGTTCTGACGCGTGTCTGTGTGTTTCTCAGCATCCGATTCCCGCCGTGGCTCCGGTGGATGAGGAGGGATCTGACGCTGAACCGGATCCGGAGGCCGTTCAGAGGTACGGCGGTGTGTTTGCATGCAGACGCTTGTGTTTCCTGATCCGACTCCAACACACACTCCTGCTCAGCAGCACACGGGTGTTTGAGGGGCGTGTTGGAGCGTGTCATGCTCTGGTGGTGGTGTGTGTGTGTGTGTGTGTGTGTGTGTGTGTGAGCTTCTGCGCTGGGAGCCGCGGGACTCTTTCAGACTACAGACTGCAGTGCTGCTTCGAGCTCTAGTCTCTCTCTTTCTTTCTGTCTGTCCATCAGCATCACTTTCTAAACCGACTCTATAGTGCTACTAAAGTGACCTCTGACCTCTTGTGCCAAACGACGGCAAATTTCCCTTTCTGTGGCTTTGCTTTTGTCTAATCGCTTTGCAAAAATAATCGGCAAAAAGGCCGAACGGAGCCGCTCTGATTCTGTGTGCCGATTGGATGTGTGGCCCTCCAGAGGCTGGAGGCAGCCAATCAGAGCACTGATCCGTGCTGCTTCCTGTGGTCCAGGTATCTGGCGAACAGTTCCAAGCGGCACACAACACACGGCACGGGTCCCTGTCACATGACCAGCGAGCTCTCGGCAGACACACAGAGAGCCCGGCAGAGGGGCTGGACCCCCGAACAACACTGCCGGTGAGGGCCCACACACACACACCACACATGCATACACACACACACACTCATACTCGCGCACACTCATATACTTGACCATACGCACACACACACACACACACCTCACACACACCTCACACACACTGGAGTTGATCAGTGTTTTCTGTTGTTATTTGAACTGACAGTCTCAAACACTGGACACTGCAAATTAGCACAGATTTCAGCGTCAAATTGATTCATACTTTTTATTATATTACTATATCATGAATTAATTTAGTGCCCCTATTATTCTATTTTAAATGTTCCTAATGTTGTTTTGGGAGTCTCCATTAACAGGTTCACATTCATCCAAGGTCAAAAACACTTTAATTTTCTCATAATATCCACTGCAGCATCAGCTCTTTTCTCTCAGTGTCTGAAAGAGTTCAATCAAGGATTCGGTCTCTCTAAATCCAGCCTTTCTAAGAACTGCCCTGCTCTGATTGGTCAGATGGCCCAGTCTGCTGTGATTGGTCGGAAACCAAACGCTCATTAGCATATCTGAATCTCATCACAGTGGATTGGTTTTACCGTATCAATCTCATCACAGTGGATTTGATTTGGCAGCAGAAAACAGCATCTTCTCGACATGAACAACACGAACCAAACTCTTCCAGTCTCGGATACTACTACAGTGATTGAGGGCGGGGCAAAGAGACACTGTTCACAGGCAGCCAATGGGCTGACATTATGCAAATTAGGTACAAACCTATATAGGTTCAGTATGAAGTGAGACTGAATTACTGACGACTCGTTTCAGTTCAGAATCACTTTCTTCTGGGAGAGAAAAACTCTTTGCGAGGTTCATATTTTTTCCTTAATTTTACTATATTTCATGGTAAATGTAAATATAGATGTTACATGCAGATGTAATTGAAAAAAGCTGCTCTGAGCTCAGAAACCCTGAGAGAAATGACATCAGAGCAGATCCTGCTGACTTCCTGTCTACTGAGGAAGTGTAGTGAGGTCACAGCGCCTCCTGCTGGACGCACACAGAAGCGTCAGTCCACTGCACCATCAGGATGAAGAAGTGTTTCATTCCACACGTCAACTCTGTTCCGCAGTGGTCAGCTGATTGAGCACACAGTGACCTCTGACCTCTGTTTAAAATGTCAGTGGAATACAGTGACTGCAGTATAGACACAAGTCTGCTTCACTCATCACACTGCAAATGAAAGATGCATTGTGGGATACAAAGTATGCATACTGTGTAGTGCAGGAATGGTAATGTTAGTATGCTCTTCTAAAAAAAGTGAAGTTGTTATGAAACCCCTGAAGCAACTGTGCCGCTGCCGTCACGTCACACGTGTTTCCTTCTTAGCGGCTCATTTGTGAATGTTGTTGATGTTCTGAACACTGAACTCATCTTCTGTTCCTCTGCGTGAGTTCACAATCACTGATGATGATGATGATGATGATGGCCACTTGTGGAGAGATGACATTAGATCGCAGCGCTCAACATCACGTTACTGTACAACATGTGCTTTAAAGGATTAGTTCACTTTCAAATTAAAATTTCCTGATAATTTACTCTCCTCCATGTCATCCAAGATGTTCATGTCTTTCTTTCTTCAGTGGAAAAGAAATGAAGGTTTTTGAGGAAAACATTCCAGGATTTTTCTCCATATAGTGGACTTTGACTTAAAGGTCAAAATTACAGTTTAGAGGGATCCCAGACGAGGAATAAGAGACTTATCTAGAGAAACCATCGCTCATTTTCTAAACAAAATTTAAATTTTATAGATTTTTATCATAAATGCTCATCTTGAACTAGCTCTCTTCTTCTTCTTCTCTATTTGAATTCCAGCAGTTTAGACACTGCTAAGTGTAGTACTGCCCTCCACAGGTCAAAGTTTGAACTAAATTGTCATATTCAATATGCGAGTGCAAGTATATAACAATTAGTTCAAACTTTGACCTGTGGAGGGCAGTAATACACTTAGCAGCGTCTACACTGCTGGAATTCAAATAGAGAAGAAGAAGAAGAGAGCTAGTTCAAGATGAGCATTTATGGTTAAAACTTTTAATTTATTTATTAATTAATTAATTTATTTTTTTAGTAAATGTCTGTGA
The DNA here is from genome assembly GCA_036281575.1 of Ancherythroculter nigrocauda. Taxonomy (NCBI): domain Eukaryota; kingdom Metazoa; phylum Chordata; class Actinopteri; order Cypriniformes; family Xenocyprididae; genus Ancherythroculter; species Ancherythroculter nigrocauda. Next base: position 46,059,818 of record VTFQ01000013.1, read on the forward strand.
CGAGCAGGGCGGGCGAGAGCCGTGAGGGAACGGCGCGAGGCCGGTGACGCGAGTGATAATGAGCATCACCTGCGAGGCCCGCCGGCCTCGAGTCTCTCACGGAGGAGCTCCGGAGGCATAGAAGGAGGAGCGACGTCAGTGAAGGACGAGAGAGGACCAGGCCTGGACTTTATTTTATTATTTTTGGAATTAAAACTTTGGTTGAATGTTGCCGGTTCCCGCCTCCTTCTTCCCATATTTACGAACTACGTTACAATGTCCGATGGTTTCTCTAGATCAGACTCTTATTCCTCGTCTGGGATCATGTAGAGCTCTTTGAAGCTGCACTGAAACTGACATTTGGACCTTCAACCCGTTGAACCCCAGTGAAGTCCACTATATGGAGAAAAATCCTGGAATGATTTCCTCAAAAACCTTCATTTCTTTTCCACTGAAGAAAGAAAGACATGAACATCTTGGATGACATGGAGGAGAGTAAATTATCAGGAAATTTTCATTTGAAAGTGGACTAATCCTTTAACTGGAGCAGAAGCAGCACATTCAGATTGTAATGGTGTTTTGATGTGTGATTTAAGCTTCTGTACAGCAGCCGTTACCGCCGCTCGAGCTCACGCGTCTTATAAACGTAAAGCGTTTGCTGTGTGTGTTTCAGGTCGTCGTATAAAGACTGTAACACCCTTCACCTGCCGATGGAGCGGTTCTCTCCGGTCAGACGTTTCTCTGATGGAGCCGCCACCATACAAGCGTTCAAGACCCAGCTGGAGAACAACAGCCTCATCCGACAGCTCAAACAGGTACGGAGCGCAAACACACGCGTGTGCTCAACACCTGCAGCGTCAGAGGCTCACGTGTGTGTGTGTGTGTGTGTGTGTGCAGGAGTGTGAGCAGCTTCAGAAGATGTACGCGGCTTCGCAGGACGAGCGGCTGATGGAGCACACGCAGCAACAGCACGTCCTCTACCAGCAAGAACAGCAGATCCTACACCAGCAAATACAGGTCTGACACTCACTTCCTGCAGAGGTTCAGAAGCGCACACTACTCTAGTGTTTCTGCCATAGACTGATGTGGTAGAGGTGGCTGGGTTATGAACCAGAGGAGAAACACATATTATTAAAGGGTTAGTTCACCCAAAAATGAAAATAATGTCATTTATTACTCAAGTCGTTCCACACCCGTAAGACCTTCGTTCATCTTCAGAACACAAATTAAGATATTTTTGATGAAATCCGATGGCTCAGTGAGGCCTGCATAGCCAGCAATGACATTTCCTCTCTCAAGATCCATTAATGTGGAGGAAAGGAAGCTATGAATCTTTTGTGAATCATGATTCGGATCGCGTGTCAAACCGCCAAACTGCTGAAATCACGTGACTTTGGCGCTCCGAACCGCTGATTCGACACACTGACTCATCTGTGCTCCGAAGTTTTGAAATCGGCCATCACTATATAAGTCATTATTTTGTTTTTTTGGCGCACCAAAAATATTCTCGTGGCTTTATAATATTAATATTGAACCACTGTACTCACATGAACTGATTTAAATATGTTTTTAGTACATTAATGGATCTTGAGAGAGGAAATGTCATTGCTGGCTATGCAGGCCTCACTGAGCCATCGGATTTCATCAAAAATATCTTAATTTGTGTTCTGATGATGAATGAAGGTCTTGAATGAAGGGTGAGTAATTAATGACATTATTTTCTTTTTTGGGTGAACTAACCCCTTAATATTGTTGCGGACAGTCAAAAAAGTTAAGAATCATTGATGTAAAGTGCAGCTAAACACACACACACGTTGCAGACTGTAACTATAAAGCGATATAATCGTGTTGACTTCCTGTTCGCAGGCCCTGTCTTTAGGACATGGAGAAAACCAGCCCAGCAGTCACCTTACATACCAGCTACAGAGGTGAACACACACTCACACACACTCACACACACACACACACTCACACACACTCACAGACGGTCAGATCTTCATCGTTGTCATTCTCTCTCTCAGGTTGCGTATTCAGCCCTCCAGTCCTCCACCTACGCATCCTAACAACCATCTCTTCAGGCCAGCCAATCAGAGTCCTCCGCCGGGGAGTCAGGGGATGATGCAAGCGCACGGTCAGTGACTCATCAGCAGCCGGTGTTGTGTGATTTATATAGTGACGCTGACGTGTTAAACTCCTCCCACAGGCGGGCCGTCTGCGGTTCAGTTTCAGCATGGCTCCGCCCTCTACCAGTCTCCCAGCGCCAGCCCTCCCCCCACCAGCCTCCCCCGCATGGCGCTGCCCAATCAGCAGCCTCCGCCGCCAGGCTCCGCCCGCGCATTAGCGCAGCAGCAGCAGCAAGTGACCATTCAGGTGCAGGAGGTGGAGCTCGGGGGCGGAGCCCAGCGGCAGGCCTTCCTCGCGACGCCGTGTCACAGAGTTCTGGGGAAGCAGCTGAGCGCCGATAACGCGGAAACTCACAGGTGATGCGAGCGCCACGGAAACACGCGCTGTCATCTGTGTGTTCATTTCATTTATTTGTCCTTTTTCTTCTTGATTGTTAAAAAATGGCTTTAATGTTTTTGCATCAGTGTTTGTTTAGCATGTTTAGATTATTTTAATGAATCTGTTGGAGTTTTATTACTGTTGTGGAAATTATTTGTGTAAATATTGAGACGCTCCCAGACGATATCAGTCGAAGGACGACTGACGGCCGGCCGTTTGAGGTACTTTGAGACGTGCTGGTGGAGTCAGTGCTAGCAGTAGATGTGTTTCCTGTGTCATGTTCACTGGATTTATTGGCTCTCCAGTGGATGTGAGGCGGGATGTTAATTAGTCACATGAGTATTAATAGTGCTGCTCATAGATGATCCGCATCACCTACATTCACTGATGCAGTCGGTCCAGTTTTGTGTATTTTAAAGTCAACATGAAATCATCATTGACTCGATGTTGTACAGATTCATCAGTGACGTTATTCTGAAGAAATATCTAGAAATGTTTGTCTTCATTGTCTTTTGTTACTAGACATGTGCCCATATTCGGTAATGCGATATATCACGATGATGAATATGCACGAAATTATTATCGTGAGCACTTCAAAATACCGTAAATAATAATTTATTACCAATTATTAAAATTTTTATAATGCATTAAGAATACTTTCCCTATTAACGCGCTGAATGAAAGTGCGCGTTCACTCTCTGACAGCAGATGGAGCAGCAGAAATGCAGCGGTTACCCCGGAAACCCCGCAAACAAAGCAGCTGCGCTAGTTTTTAAAATGCTTCAATGTTCTCAATGTTGTTCATCACAGCACCAAATACTTAATACTTAAAAACTTAAAAGGCTATTTATTTTCAAACTTAAACATTTTTATATTTTAATCTGGACTACAACATGACCTAATGATTAGAAATGTTCTGATTATTTGTTATTGTTCAGTAAAACTTTGAGACATACGGCTTCATTAGTTAACATGTTAATTCATTATTACCAAACTGACAATGATACTCATAAAGCATTAATTATTCTTAGTTAATGTTAATTTCTTAGTTACTGTTTAATAACATTACTAAAATTAAAATAACTTATTTAATGTACCTGAGATAAAACTAACAATGATCAGTTGTGTTTCTTAACTAACATTAACAAAAAATAATACTTTCTATAACAAATGTAGCTATTGCTCAATCTTAGTTAATGCATTAAATATTGAGACCTTATTAAGTGTTTCCTGTTGTTCTCTATAGCCTAATTCTTTTGCACTTTAATAAGTTTGAAAATTGTACTTTATATATTTTTGGTGTATTGTATTATTGTATTTAAACATTCAGAGGTCTTTTTATTACAAAAAGAGTTCTTAAACCTGTTATACTATCACAACACTTTTTTGCAACTTATTTCAGTATCGTGATAATACCGTATACCGTGATAAAAACATGAAAATTTGATACCGTCACATGCCTAGACCACACAGTTTTTTTTCCCATAGGAATTTCAGAAATGTCTTGAACCGAACCAGCTACAAGGAGAATCTCATCATTACAAAGATTTATTTGAAGCAAAAAAGCATTTGAAAATAACACAAGACTGTGAACGTTAATGAAGGAAAGAACTACAATCCCATGAAGCATTGCAAACAACATAATCGAATTAAAAGCAATGCAGATATATAAAACTATTCATTTAAAGTGGTTGATTATATAGAAACTGTTTTAAGTTCTTTGCAAAATATGCATATACACTGATCACTTCACCTAATCGGTGTATATTAAAATATTTGACAGCATAGCGAGGCCAAATCGATTACAACATTTGCAGTGCTTCATGGGAGTGGGCGGAGCTAAAGAGTTTTTTTGCTGCGAGGAATTTTCTGTACTGAATCATAAATAATGGTGTTTTTCAACACACATTTGTCATTGAATCTCCTGTTTCGCTCTGAAACATCACATTAATGTCATTGTTTCATGTTGACTTTAGTCAGAAGGGGCGGAGTCAGATCCTCCCACACATAATATTTGGGGTGTGGTTATGCTAATGCGAACAGTGGTTTTGTCTGATTGTGTTGCAGTCGCAGTTTGAGTCGCTTCCACACTTCCACATACGAGCAGTTTAACCCGCACCTGTTTGGCGAGGGAGGCATGAGCAGCGTCATAGGCACCTATAACCCCTACCTGCAGGGGGCGTCTCTGAAGGTGCCGGGGCTGGAGGGCTATCAGGGCGCCGCGGTCGGTTACGGCAGTCCGTCTGCGCTGCAGCAAGCTCTGCTGTCGCCCACGCCGCTGGAGTACCGGCCGGCCCAGCAGCACGTCACGCCCACCCTGCAGGGCCTCCTCTCGCCGCGGCACTCGCTCACGGGACACGCCGACCCGCGCCTGCCCCCGCAAGACCTCGCCGCGCTGCTCAAGCGGCAGAGCCCGCGCACCGCCCCGCCCTCCGCCGCCACAGCCACGCCCACCAACCCACAGGACTACGGAGAGATGCTGCTGCTACAGCAACTGGGCCAAGCCGCCGAGAGCTTAGAGTCCGGCCCTCCGCAAGCCCCGCCCACACAGCACTACCATCACCTGCTCCAAATCAGGACGGCGCCCGAGTGCCCCGCCCCTCACTCAGAGAGCATGGAGGAGGACGAGATGCCGGCCTATCACGAGGGCCTACTGGCCAAAGCTGCCGTCCCCTGCCCAGAGGCACATGAGCTGCTGGCTCCGCCCCTCGGCAGCACGCCACCCTACTCCTCCCCCACGCATAGACACGCCTACATGCGCGGCGTCACGGCGAGCAGAGGTGAGGTGACGCTCCGCTCATTCACACACACTTCTCTCAGTTTCTCTCTCTAATGCTCTTCATTGGTCGTCTCAGAACCGTGTGACGCCGCAGACTGTCGCGGGATGGAGGGGGATCATAACGGTTATGGTTCACGCGCCACGCAGGGCGACGCCTACAGGACGCGAGGATCATTACAGCGACATCACACCATCCAGACCTGCGACGATGCCTACGTACGTCTGTGTGTGTGTGTGTCTCTGTGTGTGTGTGTGTGTGTGCAGCTCCCGCGCTGACCTCTTGACCTCCTCTTCTTGTAGGAGCAGGTGGAGCCAATGTCTGGAATGAGCTTATTGGCTGGGAAGGCGCTAAGCTCCGCCCGCATGTCAGACATCCTCAGCCAGTCGTCTCTGACAGGAAGCCAGCAGCTGCAGCAGAGGGACGGGTCAGGTGTGTGACGCACGCACACACACACTCACTCGCTCACTGATGATGATGATGACGGTTGTGTGTGTGTGTTTAGCGTGTGACGTGGAGGCGGATGTTCACCCCGCGTCATGTTACCCGTCCTCCTGCACCAGTGACATGCTGCTAAGCTACAAAACCCCCGACCTGCAGTACAGTGTGGAACAGGCCGGGGTCTAATGAACACAGGTGAGTGTGTGTGAGTGTGTGTGTGAGTGTGTGTGAGTGTGTGAGTGTGTGTGAGTGTGTGTGTGTATGTGTGAGTGTGTGTGTGTATGTGTGAGTGTGTGTGTGAGTGTGAGTGTGTGTGTGTGATTATTATTAGTCAGTGTGTGATTATTTGCCACAAACCCTTTAAATGAATCAGTCGGTCAGATGCAGATTTCTTCATCTCGTCTCAGATTAACACTTTTGTTCCATATTCCATCAGTTCTGAGGTTTAATGATTGTGATTTTTTTTTTTTTTTTGTCATTAGGTAATTTTTATTTTATAACATTTACATTACGTATACATTTACATTAATTTTATAGTTGATTATGCTTCATTATAATTCTGTACATGACTCACTGTGTGTTAGTTTAGCAGTAAAAATATATACAGTGGTGTGAAAAAGTGCTTGTTAAAACATAACTTAAAGGGTTAGTTCACCCAAAAATGAAAATAATGTCATTAATTACTGACCCTCATGTTGTTCCACACCCGTAAGACCTTCGTTCATCTTCGGAACACAAATTAAGATATTTTTGATGAAATCCGATGGCTCAGTGAGGCCTGCATAACCAGCAATGACATTTCCTCTCTCAAGATCCATTAATGTACTAAAAACATATTTAAATCAGTTCATGTGAGTACAGTGGTTCAATATTAATATTATAAAGCCACGAGAATATTTTTGGTGCGCCAAAAAAACAAAATAACGACTTATTTAGTGATGGCCGATTTCAAAACACTGCTTCAGGAAGCTTCAGAGCGTTATGAATCAGCGTATTGAATCAGCGGTTCGGAGCGCCAAAGTCACGTGATTTCAGCAGTTTGACACACGATCCAAATTATGATTCGACACAAAAGATTCATAACGCTCCGAAGTTTCCTGAAGCAGTGTTTTGAAATCGGCCATCACTATATAAGTCGTTATTTTGTTTTTTTGGCGCACCAAAAATATTCTCGTGGCTTTATAATATTAATATTGAACCACTGTACTCACATGAACTGATTTAAATACGTTTTTAGTACATTAATGGATCTTGAGAGAGGAAATGTTCACAATACCTGTTCACAATCAAGAAATCACTTAAATAGGACCTGCCTGACAAAGTGAAGCAGACCAAAAGATCCTCAAAAGCTACACATCATGTTGAGATCCAAAGAAATTCAGGAACAAATGAGAAAGAAAGTAATTGAGATCTATCAGTCCGGAAAAGGTTATAAAGCCATTTCTAAAGCTTTGGGACTCCAGTGAACCACAGTGAGAGCCATTATCCACAAATGGAGAAAACATGGAACAGTGATGAACCTTCCCAGGAGTGGCCGACCGACCAAAATTACTCCAAGAGCGCAGCAACGACTCATCCAAGAGGTCACAAAAGACCCCACAACAACATCCGAAGAACTGCAGGCCTCACTTGCCTCAGTTAAGGTCAGTGTTCATGACTCCACCATAAGAAAGAGACTGGGCAAAAATGGCCTGCATGGCAGAGTAACAAGATGAAAACTGCTGCTGAGCAAAAAGAACATAAAGGCTCGTCTCAGTTTTGCCAGAAAACATCTTGATGATCCCCAAGACTTTTGGGAAAATACTCTGCGGACTGACGAGACAAAAGGTGTGTGTCCCATTACGTCTGGCATAAAATTAACACAGCATTTCAGAAAAAGAACATCATACCGACAGTACAATATGGTGGTGGTAGTGTGATGGTCTGGGGCTGTTTTGCTGCTTCAGGACCTGGAAGAATTGCTGTGATAAATGGAACCATGAATTCTGCTGTCTAACAAAAAATCCTGAAGGACAATGTCCAGCCATCTGTTCATGACCTCAAGCTGAAGCGAACTTGGGTTCTACAGCAGGACAATGATCCAAAACACACCAGCAAGTCCACCTCTGAATGGCTGAAGAAAAACAAAATGAAGACTTTGGAGTGGCCTAGTCAAAGTCCTGACCTCAATCCTATTGATTGCTGTGGCATGACCTTAAAAAGGTGGTTCATGCTTGAAAACCCTCCAATGTGGCTGAATTACAACGATTCTGCAAAGACGAGTGGGCCAAAACTCCTCCACAGCGCTGTAACAGACTCACTGCAAGTTATCGCAAACGCTTGATTGCAGTTGTTGCTGCTAAGGGCGGCCCAACCAGTCATTAGGTCTAGGGGGCAAACACTTTTTCACACAGGGCCATGTGGGTTTGGATTTAGTTTTCCCTTCATAATAAAAACCTTCATTTAAAAACTGCATGTTGCGATTACTTGTGTTATCTTTGATTCATATTTAAATTTGTTTGATGATCTGAAACATTAAAGTGTGACAAACATGCAAAAAAATAGAAAATCAGGAAGGGGGAAAACACTTATTCACACTACTGTATATAATATTAGTCAAATACTAATTTCCTTATGTAACATTATAGTATTTTAATTAAATATATATTTAGTATTTATATTTTTATATAAAATATCATATTTAGTATAGATAATAATAACACGTGTGTTTCTCTGTTTCAGGGGTGTATTTGCTGTATAAAGCTCATATCCGTCTGCTGTGTTGTGCTGTCATGCCAAATCCTCATCGTCTGTCTGTCGGGGTGCCGTGGGTGTGGCGTGCACGCAGGGGGCGGAGCACTCGGCTTCCTCTTCGATGCCATTGGCCGTCATGACCCGGGAGTCTCTCTGATTGGCTGGGGCGAGTGCCGCCCGTCTGCTGCAGCCCAATAATCATCCGCCCCTCCCCCACCCGACCACGCCCTCTTACCGTCGCCATAGCAGCGCTCTCGCGCACTCCGAGGCTTACACAGAGTCTTATGTAAACACACACACACACACACGAAGAGACGTCATTACCAAACGCCACAAACCCAAAGTATTTCACGTGAAGCCTGTGCTGCGGCGGGGCGTCGCGGATCATTCCGGTCGGGCCGTGACGTCACGATCGACCCCTTCCGCCGGGACGGCTGACTCTCATTCGCTCTCTTCTTTCTTCACTTCTGTTTTTTTATTTTTAACGCATTTTTATGGCTAATGTTCTGTAGGAATTATGATCATTATTGTTCTTGTTTTCTGTAAAAGACGTTTTATGGTTATGACATTATTAAAAAGAATGATTATTATTATTATTAAAACCGTTCTATGTTGCAACAAGAGAACAGCAGCGTTCGTTTCCTCACAAAGTGATTTTTGCACTTTCAGAGTTTGTTTTGCTTTTCTTTCCTGTTTCTTGTTCACCTCCTTCATTCCATCCGTCCGTCTGTCTGTCTGTCTGTCCGATGTCAATGACAGATGCATTGTGGGTAGTTTCACAGATCCTGTACTGCTCATAGCTGATGATGATGATGATGATGATGATGATGTTTAAGCTTCATTTCTGTTTCAAAGCTTTATTGGTTATTTTTTTGTGGATGTTGTTGGAAAAGTTTTGTATATTGTTAATTTTGCTCTTTCTGTTCTGATGTCATGTTGATGTTTTTAGCTGAATGTACAGACAGACAGACAGACGCTTCATTTCATGTCTTTCTACCAGTTTAAAGCAGAAACGTTTGGAAGCTCCTCTCTGCCACGGAATAAAAACAAAAGGTAATTGCGAATTTACATCTAACAATTCTGACTTTTTTACTTGCAATTCTGAGTTTATATTTCACAGTGCCGCAAAAAAGTCAAGAGTATAGGAATATAAACTCGCAATTCAGACTCACACAATTTCGACTTTTTTCTCACAATTCCGAAAAAGTCAGAATATAAATATATAAACTCAGTTTAAATGTTCCGCAATTCACAATTCCACAATAAAAGTTCACAATTCCGCGAAAGTCAGAACTTGGCTATGGAAAAAGTCGGAATATAGGTATATAAACTCAGTTTCAAACTTTTTTCTTGAAATCTTGACTTTTTTTCTCACAATTCCACAAAAAAGTCAGAACAGATATATAAACTCGCAATTCTGAATTTATCGCAATTTAGACTTTTTTTCTCACAATTCCGCAAAAAAGTCAGAACAGATATATAAACTCGCAATTCTGAATTTATCGCAATTTAGACTTTTTTTCTCACAATTCCGCAAAAGTCAGAACTTAGCTATGGAAAAAGTCAGAATATAGGTATATAAACTCAGTTTAGACTATTTCTTGCAATGTATACTTTTTTTCTCACAATTCCAGGAAAAAAAAGTCAGAACATGGGTATACAAACTCACAATTTAGACTTTATTTCTCGCAATTTAGACTTTTTTCTCACAATTCCGCAAAAGTCAGAATATAAGTATATAAATATAAGTATATAAACTCAGTATAAAAGTTCTACAGTTCACAATTCCACAAAAGTCAGAACTTGGCTACGAAAAAAGTCGTAATATAGGTATATAAACTCGCAATTCAGACTTTCTCGCAATTCTGAATTTATTGCAATTTAGACTTTTTTTCTCACAATTCCGCAAAAGTCAGAACTTAGCTACAGGAAAAAGTTGGAATATAGGTATATAAACTTAGTTTCAACCTTTTTTTCTTGAAATGGACATTTTTCTTACAATTCTGACTTTTTTCTCGCTATTCTAAGTTTATATCTCACGATTCTGAGAAAAATGTCAGAATCAAGGTTTGTAAACTCGCATTTCTGATTTTTTTTTTTTTTTTTCACAATTTTGACTTTTTTTCTTAGAATCATGACATATAAACTCGGAATTTCAAGTTATACAGTCCAAATTATGATATAAAAAGTCGCAATTAGCCTTTTATTTTAAGAATTCTGTGGCGGAAACAAGCTTCTGTTGAAATATGGCTGAGATTGGACGATTTCTGCTGCCGTTTCGTCTTCAGTCTGACCAAACCAATAATGGTCACATGATCATCTGATGTGAGACGGGCGTTTGTTTATCAGACTGTCTCCCGTCTGTGTGCGAGTTTGTGTCGATGGTGATGAAGAGAACCATGATCCTCCTCATCCTCTGTCTGTCCATCATGTTATGCTCCGCCCTCTTTTCCTTTCTAGATCTGTCATTCTCTTCTCTCTCTTTTTTTTTTTTTTTTTTTTTTTTTTTTGGCTTTATGTTTTTGGAAAAAAATACTAAAGTGCAACAGCAATGGTTAAAAAAAGAATTCCAAACAAACTGAGAGAAATAATAAATATATATAAATAAAGAAATGAATATGACAGAAGTGTGTGTTGTGTTCTTTGAGAGCTTGTTCAGTGATACTACGGTACTGAAGATCCAGATCTGCATCTGCCGAACCACCAAACACCTTCGCTATGCTTAAATTCCCTGCCGCTTCAATATGACTGCACAGGACCTGAAAGAGAGCATTTACACTAATGCCTTTTACATCATGTGCGTGTGTTATGAACAGATGTCTGACTTGTGTCAAGCTGCTTTTGAAGTCATTAATAATTGATGAACATAGCAACATTGGCTCTGTTATTGAACTGAATTGAGCTGAATAATGACACTATTGTCTTCTGTAGAGCTGCTTTTGAGTTTGTTTCATAATTGATGACTCAACATTAACACTGTTATTTTCCTGTTTATTACTGTGAAGCTGCTTTGAAATGATCTGTATTGTATAAAGAGCTACAGGAACAAGTCAATGTTAGCTCTGATATACCTGCATATGTTTCAGAAGCATCTGCTGATGAATAAATGCCAGGAAGAAGTTATCACTTACAGTTATCAACCTTCATCTGAAGACTCATGCTGAAGTTTAGGAGATAAAACTGCTTGTTTTGATGCAGTTTTTGTACTCATGAATTGGTCACGACTGATGCAATCAGGATTTGTTGCAATCCTGCCTGTGTGAGTCCACCGAGCAGGGACACTTGACTGTCTTTTTACTTTTCTCCTACTTTTTTTACATGTGTTTAGTACGTTCCTGTTGTCTCTCAATAGCTGTGTTTCCACCGCAGGAACTTTCCTCTGGAACTAAGGACTTTGGGGTCATTCTCGGTGAGTTTCGACCGCAAGAACCAGGGTCTAAATGAAGTTCCGAGTAAAAATTCCCCCCTCAGAAAGTCCCTGCTCACGAGGTAGCACTTTTTCAAAGTTCAGGAACTTTCGGATGTGGGACTTAGGCGCTGAACATGCTGATTAGACCGCGATGGAAACGCAGACAGCAACAGGTCTGGGGGGAAAAGTTCCTGGGACAAATTTCTCTGGGTAATTTCAGTGTAAACTCCGCTAATGGCGACACTAACAGAAGACAACACAATCCTGCTAACCATTTCCAGCAGCTGGAAATATTCCACTTAGGCATCAACAGTTTCATGCTGTTCTGTCACACATCCTGTGAAACTCCATATTGTAGTCAGTTATTGTCCTTCAGGTCAGCTGGACAGCTTTTTAAAGGAGCTGATTGTACTGCTGTCTTCATTCCCTGAGTCTTCGGCAACTTCAACATCCATCTTTTCTGCAGATTTACACTCTCTTTTACACTCTCAGATTTACACAGCTTCTTTCCATCTTCAGTGCTCGCCACCACAGGTACTCATAAATCAGGCTTGACCTCATCCACACACACAACTGTATCATTCTGGTTAAATCTCTGCACATTTCTGATCATTTTTTACTTTTAATTTACAACTTCCTTCCGTACCACCAGCCTCTCTTCCAGTTTCATCCAGATGAACCCTTGTAGAAAGTTACAGACCTGTCTCTCCTCCTATTCATAGCAAACAATGTGTCATCCTTTCACAGAACAGATAACCAGTCAGGATTTAAAAGCAGCCAATTAACCTTGCTGTCGGTCGCTGAATCCCTACGGATTGCGAAAGTTGATCCCAAATCTTCAGTTCTCATTCTGCCAGATTATCTGCCACCTTCGACGCTGTTAACCATCAGATCCTTCCGTCCACCCTCTCATCACTTGAACAAAACTTTGCTGGTTTGAATCACCCTTCAGGTCTGAAACGCATCATCTGGTCCCTGAGGTGCCCCAGGGTTCAGTGTTTGGACCTCTCCTCTTCTCCTTATACACTACATCACTGGGACCTATTATACAGGCACATGGTTTCTCCTACCATTGCTATGCTGATGAAACACATCTCTACTTTTTATTTCAAACAGACGATCCCACAGTAGCTTCACAGATCTCAGACCATCTGGCGGATATTTCGCCATGGATGGAAGAACATCACCTACAGCTCAACCTAGTGAAGACAGAGCTTCTTGTCTTCCCAGCAACACCCTATCAGTACGGCACAACTTTACCATCTAGCTAGGTTCGTCGACAAGTTTTGCGTGCAATCTTGGGGTAATCTTTGATGACCAGCTGACCTTCAAAGACCACACTGCAAGGACAGCACAATCATGCAGGTTTGCATTGCAAAACATCAGGAAGATCAACACTTTTCTAACAGAGCAACTTCTCATCCATGCCCTTGTTATTTCTAGACTGGACTATTGCAGTGCTCTTCTGGCTGGACTTCCAGCATGAGCAGTCAAACCTCTTCAACAGAGAGTCAAGTCAAGTCAAGTCAAATTTATTTATATAGCGCTTTTACAATTGGTAATTGTTTCAAAGCAGCTTTACATATTAGAAGCACATAAAAAAGGGAAGTGGTTAAAAATAAGCTGTACAAACAAGCGTGGTAATATGTAACATATACAAGATGGTGCTACATTAAGCCAATGTCGGCTGACTCCCAGGGGTGGAAAAAACCCCCTAGGAGAAAAACCCAGCGTGCTAACACTGGGAAAAAAGTCCTAGGAGGGAAAAAAACCCTTGGAAGATATATATAATATATGTAAATGGATATGGAGATCAAAATCTAAATTATACATTTTATTATAGAGATTAAAAATAGATTATATATAAATATATGTAAGCGGATACGGGGATTAAAAATCAGAATTATAGATGCAGCCAGAACTGGATCTGTAGGCCCATTGTCTCCTGGGCTACATTGTAGGCAGGTCCAGACACAGGTTCTCCATCTGATCTGGATACGGCCTGGATCCAGCACCCGGCAAACCTCAGGATAAGCAGAGAGACAGATATTAGCGTAGATGCCATTCTTATTCTGATGTACAGGTATATCTAGTGTTATAGGAAATGTTCTCAGTTCCGGCCGACCTAATTATTGCAGCGTAACAATCCTTTAACGGATTTGAAAAATGTTAATGTATTGATAATGTGTTATGTGTATGCAAGAGCAAAGAGATGTGTTTTTAGTCTAGATTTAAACTGACAGAGTGTGTCTGCTTCCCGAACAATGCTAGGAAGATTGTTCCAGAGTTTAGGTGCTAAATAGGAAAAGGATCTGCCGCCTTCAGTTGATTTTGATATTCTGTGTATTATCAACTGGCCTGAATTCTGAGATCGCAATAGACGTGAAGGACTATAATGCATTAAGAGCTCACTTAGGTACTGGGGAGCTAAACCATTTAGAGCTTTATAAGTAAGTAGCAAGATTTTAAAATCTATACGATGTTTAATAGGGAGCCAATGTAATGTTGACAGAACTGGGCTAATATGGTCATACTTTCTGGTTCTAGTAAGAACTCTAGCTGCCGCATTTTGGACCAACTGTAGTCTGTTTAAAAGCCGAGCAGAACAACCACCCAGTAGAGCGTTACAATAATCTAGTCTTGAGGTCATGAATGCATGAACCAACTGTTCCGCATTTGTCATTGAGAGCATATGTCGTAATTTAGATATATTTTTTAGATGGAAGAATGCGGTTTTACAGATACTAGAAACATGACTTTCAAATGAAAGATTGGTATCAAAGAGCACACCCAGGTTCCTAACTGAGGACGAAGGTTTAATGGAGCACCCGTCAAGTGTTAGAGAGTATTCAAGGTTTTTTCGTGAGGAAGTTTTTGGTCCAAAGATTAGGATATCAGTTTTTTCTGAATTTAATAATAAGAAATTTCTTGTCATCCAGTTTTTAATGTCAGCTATGCATTCTGTTAGTTTTGTGAATTTGTAGGTTTCGTCAGGGCGCGAGGAAATATAGAGCTGAGTATCGTCAGCGTAGCAGTGAAAACTAACACCATGCTTCCTAATTATCTGTCCTAAGGGTAGCATGTACAGAGTGAAAAGCAACGGTCCTAGTACTGAGCCTTGTGGTACTCCATATTGAACCTGTGATCGATACGACATCTCTTCATTTACTACTACAGACTGATAACGGTCAGATAAGTACGATTTGAACCATGCCAAAGCAGTTCCACTAATGCCAATATAGTTTTCAAGTCTTTTTAAAAGAATGTTGTGATCGATAGTGTCAAAAGCAGCACTGAGATCTAATAACACTAATAGAGAAATACAGCCACGATCGGATGATAGGAGTAGATCGTTTGTAACTCTAACGAGAGCAGTCTCAGTACTATGGTATGGTCTAAATCCTGACTGGAAATCCTCACAGATTCCATTTCTTTCTAAAAAGGAGCACAGTTGTGTTGAAACTGCCTTTTCTAGTATCTTTGACAGAAAAGGTAGATTCGAGATTGGCCTGTAATTTACTAAATCTCTCGGATCTAGTTGAGGTTTTTTAATAAGAGGTTTAATAATAGCCTGCTTAAAGGTTTTTGGCACGTATCCTAGTGTTAACGATGAATTAATTATATCAAGAAGTGGACCTACGACCTCTGGAAGCATTTCTTTCAGTAGTTTAGTCGGAATTGGGTCTAGCATACATGTCGTTGATTTTGATGATTTGATAAGTTTAGATAATTCTTCCTCTCCTATAGCGGCGAATGATTCTAGTTTTACCTCAGGGACACTACAGTGCACTGTCTGAAGCGAAACTGTAGACAGTTGCATGTTTATAATTTTCTCTCTAATATTATCAATCTTGCAAGTAAAGAAGTTCATAAAGTCATTACTGCTGTGCTCTATGGAAACGTCAGCAGTTGAATCTCTGTTTCTAGTTAATTTAGCCACTGTGTCAAATAAATACCTAGGATTATGTTTGTTTTCTATTAAGAGATTTGAAAAATAAGTAGATCTAGCATTTCTTATAGCCGTTCTGTACTCAATCATTTTTTCTTTCCACGAAAGGCGAAAAACTTCTAGTTTTGTTTTCTTCCAACTACGTTCAGCTTTTCTCACAGCTCGTTTTAGAGCCCGAGTGTGCTCGTCATACCACGGCGTTGGATTAGTTTCCTTAATCTTCTTTAGACGTAAAGGAGCGACTGCATCTAATGTGCTGGAAAAGAGAGAGCCAATAGTTTCTGTTGCAGCATCGAGTTCTTCTAAGTTATCAGGTATACTAAGGCGATGAAACTGCTCGGGGAGATTATTTATAAAGTAATCTTTAGTGGTAGACGTGATGGTTCTACAATATTTATGGCTGGGTGGTGGTTTTGTAGCCTTGGCTAATTGTATTATACACGAGACTAAATAATGATCTGATATATCATCGCTCTGCTGTAGAATTTCAACAGCATCAATATCAATTCCATGCGACAGTATTAGATCTAGGGTATGATTACGATAATGAGTGGGTCCTGACACGTGTTGTCTAACTCCAATAGAGTTTAAAATGTCTGCAAATGCCAATCCAAATGCGTCTTTGTTATTATCTACATGGATATTAAAATCACCAACAACAAGGACTTTATCCGCAGCCAGTACTAACTCTGATAGAAAATCAGCAAATTCTTTGATAAAGTCAGTATGGTGCCCTGGTGGCCTGTATACAGTAGCCAGCACAAATGTCAACTTACATAATGTTACATAAAGCACCATCACTTCAAAGGAATTATATTTGAAATTCTTTTGAATGATTCTGAATATATTACTATAAATTACAGCAACACCTCCCCCTTTGCCTTTCTGTCGAGGATTGTGTCGATAATCATAACCTTGAGGACTAGATTCATTTAAAGTAATGTAATCGTCTGGTTTTAGCCAGGTTTCTGTCAAACACAGCAAGTCTAGTTTATTGTCTGTGATAATTTCATTTACAATAAGTGCTTTTGAAGAAATAGATCTAATATTCAGTAACCCAAGCTTTATCATTTGTTTATCTGATTTATCTGTGATTTTCATTTTTTGAACATCAATTAAATTTTTACCCTTAAAAGGTTTCGGAAATTTTTTGTATTTACTAGTTCGAGGTACAGACACAGTCTCTATGTGATAATATCTAGGTGAAAGTGTTTCTATGTGCTGTGAATTATCTGAGTTCTGTGACGTGAGGCGGCTAGCAGACGGTCGGTTTAGCCAGTTTGTCTGCGTCCTGATCTGGGCCCTGGTTTGTCATGTTTCAGCTCTAAGAGAGGCACAAAATCACTTTCCAGAACCTTCTCATTCACTGTTCCTCACTGGTGAATGATCTTCCCAAACCTATCCGGACAGAATCCCTGAAATATTCAAGAAACAGCCGAAAAGTCATCTCTTCTGCAAGCACTTACTTCTTCTCTGCTTCCACTGTTTCTCAAACCCTCCCTGTTCTAGCTTGACCTATTGAAGCTTCTATCAGTTCTTGTGTTTATTGCCTCTGTAAGAAGAATCGGCTGCTGTGTCCCTCATCTATATGTCGCTTACAGATGAGGAAATGCTGTTCTTCATCATCATGAGTTCTGTGTGCAGCTGCTCGTGTCTGAATGTGAACCTGCACTGCAGAGGCTGAGCAGACCTGAGGAGTCGAGCTCAGATCTGACAGGGTTTATCCTGCGTTTGGATGGAGGAGGTTCAGTAAACACACACACACACACACACAGTCAGTGAACACTCGTCTGCTGCCTCCTGCTCTCAGTGTTTTATATCAGTAATGAATCACAGCCCCCCCTCCCC
This sequence comes from Ancherythroculter nigrocauda, assembly GCA_036281575.1. Classification (NCBI taxonomy): domain Eukaryota; kingdom Metazoa; phylum Chordata; class Actinopteri; order Cypriniformes; family Xenocyprididae; genus Ancherythroculter; species Ancherythroculter nigrocauda. The sequence goes on from VTFQ01000013.1 coordinate 46,077,456, forward strand.
ATACGTGCTGCGTCAGTGTGTGTGACGCTCCTGTGTGAGTGTGTGTGTGTGTGTGTGTTTGCATTCTGAATGGATCCTCAGCCGGTTGGAATCAGCAGCGTCTCTGTGCACAGAGGTAAAACACTCTGAGAGAGAGTGTGTGTGTGTGTGTGTGTGTGTGTGTGTGTGTGTGTGTGTGTGTGTGTGTGTGTGAGATTATTGTCATGTGCATCATTTGTACAGTATCAGTGTGTGTGTGTGTGTGTCTCCTGCAGCTGAGAGATGCAGACTCTGCATGTCAACATCACTCTGGAAAACAGATTCAGTCACACACTCAGATCGGTCTGAACGACACACACTTCAGCAGTTCACGTGTGCAGCTGGACAATTCTAGTTTGTAATTATGTGTGATTGTAGTTTTGTGTAGCTGGTTGTGTAAATATATATAAATATTGTGTGTGTGTGTGTGTGTGTGTGTGTAGGTGACTATGAGGACGCGTCTCTCTGCCTTATTTTTTCACACCATGATCTGGGCCAGCACAGGTAAGACGTTCTTGTTTAAATTATGTTTTTGTTTCAGTATTGCTCTTGACTTTATTTTCCTCTCTGCCAGCAGCATTTGACCCCGCCCCCAAAATTGACGGACAGCAGACCTTGTCAGTCACCGTACAGGAGAACATCACTCACCAGTTCAGCTGCCAATCAGAGGGCTGGAATCCTCAAGCCCCGCCCCTGCTGACCTGGTACCTGAACGGGGAGAGGCAGAGCGAGGTGACGGGCAGCCGGGGGGCGGGGCGTCTGGTTATGACATCACCAGGGGATTCCGGAGTGCTTAAATACGGATCCGAGCGCAACAGCACGTTCACACTCAAACCCAAGCGCTGGGACCGAGAGCTGGTGTGTGCGGCGCGAAACCCTGCCGGAGGAGAGAGTTACAACGCCACCGTCACGCTCAACGTCCAGTGTGAGTCTGAGTCGCGCTCCTGTGATAAAACAATTCATGAAATTACATTATGGAGCAGGTTCATAAACAACTGTTCAAATATTAATCACAATAGTAATGTTATAGAATACACATTAAACCTTATAATGATAGTAAGGTTTGATAATAATATTTATGACAATAAATTTTGATCGGTCAGATATATGATGTAAAATAATGACTTTGCAAGTTAAATTTTATGTTTGAACCACAGATGGCGATAGAGAGGCCAAAGTTCCATAGTGCAGCTTTAAAAGCTTCAACTAACTTCCCACACGTGTGTGTGTTTCCTGGTGTCTCAGTCCAGCCGGAGATCCTGCGTGTGGACGCCCACTACAGCGAGACCTCTGACCCCGGCCTCTCCCTGATCCTCTTCGCTTTGGTTCGGTCCAACCCCCCCGCCACCATCACGTGGGTGGATCGGTCCGGTCAGCTGCTGGCCAACAGCTCCGACTTCCTCATTCTGGACTCACGGAGCTTCCCATGGCTGGCCAATCACAGCCTACAGGTCACTCTGAGCAGCCTATCAGGAAACATCTCTGTGAATGCCAACAACAGCCTCGGCTCCGCCCACAGCAACCTCACGCTCACAGGTGACACGACACGTTATTCATTATTCATATTAGTAAATGTTCTGTTTTTTGAAAGAAATTAATACTTTCATTCATCAAGGACGCACTAAATTGATCAAAAGTGACAGTAAAGACATTCATAAAAGAATCCTGGAAAACAAAATGTATTCCACAGAAATATGAAGCAGCACTACGGAAGAGGATTAGGGCCAAATAATATATATTAAAAAATAAATTAAAAAAAAATTAAAAATCTGGAGATTAAAGTCATATTTCAAGAAAATTTTTTGTTAAATTTAAAAAAAAAGTTGAAATAAAACAATAAACTCACAAAATTTTGAGAATAAAGTTGTATTTCAAGAAAAAACGTTAAATTTCGACAGAAAAAAGTTTAAATAAAATGTTCAGAATAAACTCACTAAATTTTGAGAATACAGTTGTATTTTGAGAAAAAATATTACATTTCGACAAAAAAAGTTGAAATAAAATGTTGAGAATAAACTCATTAAATTGAGAATAAAGTCGTTTCGAGAAAAACTCATTAAATTTCAAGAAAAAAGTTTAAATAAAATGTGGAGAATAAACTCATTAAATTTTGAGAATAAAGTCGTTGTATGTTCAATTTTGACAAAAAAAGTTGAAATAAAATGTTGAGAATAAACTTGTTAAATTTTGAAAAAAAAGTCTAAATAAAATGTTGACAATAAACTCACTAAATTTTGAGAATAAAGTCATTGTATTTCGAGAAAAAACATGTTAAATTTCGACAAAAAAAGTTGATGTAAAATGTTGAGAATGAACTCATTAAATTTTGAGAATAAAGTCATGTTTCAAGATTAAACTCGTTAAATTTCAAGAAAAAAAGTTGAAATAAAATGTTGAGAATAAAATCATTAAATTTTGAGAAAAAAAGTCTAAATAAAATGTTGAGGAAAAAACTAATTAAATTTCAAGAAAAAAGTCGAAATAAAATGTTGAGAATAAAATCATTAAATTTTGAGGGGGAAAAAGTAAATAAAATGTTGCGAAAAAACTTGTTAAATTTCAAGAAAAAAGGTTGAAATAAAATGTCGACAATAAACTCACTAAATTTTGAGAATAAAGTCGTATGTTCAATTTTGACAAAAAAAAGTCTAAATAAAATGTTGACAATAAACTCACTAAATTTTGAGAATAAAGTCATTGTATTTCGAGAAAAAACTTGTTAAATTTTGAAAAAAAAGTCTAAATAAAATATCGACAATAAACTCACTAAATTTTGAGAATAAAGTCATTGTATTTCGAGAAAAAACATGTTAAATTTCGACAAAAAAAGTTGATGTAAAATGTTGAGAATGAACTCATTAAATTTTGAGAATAAAGTCATGTTTCAAGATTAAACTCGTTAAATTTCAAGAAAAAAAGTTGAAATAAAATGTTGAGAATAAAATCATTAAATTTTGAGAAAAAAAGTCTAAATAAAATGTTGAGGAAAAAACTAATTAAATTTCAAGGAAAAAGTCGAAATAAAATGTTGAGAATAAAATCATTACATTTTGAGGGGGAAAAAAGTCTAAATAAAATGTTGCGAAAAAACTTGTTAAATTTCAAGAAAAAAGGTTGAAATAAAATGTCGACAATAAACTCACTAAATTTTGAGAATAAAGTCGCATGTTCAATTTTGACAAAAAAAAGTCTAAATAAAATGTTGACAATAAACTCACTAAATTTTGAGAATAAAGTCATTGTATTTCGAGAAAAAACTTGTTAAATTTTGAAAAAAAAGTCTAAATAAAATGTCGACAATAAACTCACTAAATTTTGAGAATAAAGTCATTGTATTTCGAGAAAAAACATGTTAAATTTCGACAAAAAAAGTTGATGTAAAATGTTGAGAATGAACTCATTAAATTTTGAGAATAAAGTCATGTTTCAAGATTAAACTCGTTAAATTTCAAGAAAAAAAGTTGAAATAAAATGTTGAGAATAAAATCATTAAATTTTGAGAAAAAAAGTCTAAATAAAATGTTGAGGAAAAAACTAATTAAATTTCAAGAAAAAAGTCGAAATAAAATGTTGAGAATAAAATCATTACATTTTGAGGGGGAAAAAAGTCTAAATAAAATGTTGCGAAAAAACTTGTTAAATTTCAAGAAAAAAGGTTGAAATAAAATGTCGACAATAAACTCACTAAATTTTGAGAATAAAGTCGTATGTTCAATTTTGACAAAAAAAAGTTGAAATAAAATGTTGAGAATAAACTTGTTAAATTTTGAGAAAAAAGTTGAAATAAAATGTTGAGAATAAAATCATTAAATTTTGAGAAAAAAAAGTCTAAATAAAATGTTGAGGAAAAAACTAATTAAATTTCAAGAAAAAAGTCGAAATAAAATGTTGAGAACAAAATCATTAAATTTTGAGGGGAAAAAAAGTAAATAAAATGTTGCGAAAAAACTTGTTAAATTTCAAGAAAAAAGGTTGAAATAAAATGTGGAGAATAAACTCACTAAATTTTGAGAATAAAGTCATATGTTCAATTTTGACAAAAAAAAAGTTGAAATAAAATGTTGAGAATAAACTTGTTACATCTTGAGAAAAAAAGTCTAAATAAAATGTCGACAATAAACTCACTAAATTTTGAGAATAAAGTCGTATTTTGAGAAAAGACTTGTTAAATTATGACAAAAAAACTTGAAATAAAATGTTGAGAATAAACTCATTAAATTTTGAGACAATAAACTCACTAAATTTTGAGAATAAAGTCGTATTTTGAGAAAAAACTTAAATTATGACAAAATAAAGTCATGTTTCAAGATTACTTGTTAAACTTGTTAAATTTTGACCAAAAAAAAGTTGAAATAAAATGTTGAGAATAAACTCGTTAAATTGAGAAAAAAAGTCTAAATAAAATGTTGAGGAAAAACATTAAATTTCAAGAAAAAAATTCAAACTAAAATGTTGAGAATAAACTCGTTAAATTTTGAAAATAAAGTTTAAATAAAATGAGAATAAACTCATTATATTTTGAGAATAGTCATTGTTTCAAGAAAAAAATTACATTTTAGAAAAAAAGTCTAAATAAAATGTTGAGAATAAACCCATTATTTTGTTTTTTTTTTTTTTTGAAATTGAGCAAGTTTTTTGTCGAAACATGACTTTTCTCACATTCTCAAAATGTAATGTTTATTCTCAACATTTTTTTTTTACTTTATTCTCAAAATATAATGACTTTAATCCCGAGATGGTTTTATGCTTTTATTATAACTCGGCCCTAATCCTCTTCCGTACAGCACGACTGTTTTCAACATTGATAATAATCATAAATGTTTAAATCATCATATCAGAATGATTTCTGAAGGATCATGTGACACTGAAGACTGGAGTAATGATGCTGAAAATTCAGCTTTGATCACAGGAATAAATTACACTTTACTGTATATTCACATAGAAAACAGCTGATTTAAACTGTAATAATAATTCACATACTTTACTGTGTTTTTGATCAAATTAATGCAGACTTTGTGAGCAGAAGAGACTTTCAGAAACATTAAGAAATCTCGCTGGTGTAAGTCATGTAAATGTATGAGTTTGTGTCCCGTTCCTCCAGAGTTCCTGCAGTCGCGGGTGGAGGTGCCGATGTTTGGGATAGTGACGGGAGGCGTCGCCGGCTTCATCACCCTCCTCATCTTCACCCTGATGGTGTTCTTCCTCCTACAGAAGGACAAAAGCAAAGCCGTCGGTACAGTGACTGAACGCTGCAGACCAAAGCTTTAATGTAAATGTTTTCATGTGCTCTGAAATGAAACGCTTGTGTCTCTGTTGTTTCTCAGAGGAGCCCGTCGCCGTTCATCTGTCCTCCCAACGGTGCGTCTCCCAGCATTCCCTGCTAATCATAACAGCACTGAAAGACTGATCTGCTGACTGTGTCCTGCTGTTTGTGTTGCAGTCATGACATGGTGAAGGTCCAGGTGAACGGCGTGTATCTGCCCAGAGAGAACATGTCCTTACCGTCACACGTGCAGCTGAACGATGACCGGACGCTCTGTAAGGGTGAGTCCCGCTCCCGTCCACCGCTGGAATATCTGTGCAGTACTGCACCACCTGACCAACACCACTCACTCAAGCTGACGTGTTTCAGGGCAGCAGATCTCCAGACCCAACACACTGGAGAGGAGACGTGCGGACGAGGAGGAGGAGGATCTGTCTGCGGCCTACGCTGCTCGAGGTCAGAGGTCATGACCTGTGTGCCACAGGGACAGTTCACCCAACAAAGTAAATGAACGGAGCGGTTTAATCCAAGTCTTCTGAAGAGACACGATCGCTGTATATGATTTAGTTCAGGCTTTTATTTGCATATAAACATTGATGAAGAACATAAACAGAAGCTTTCTTGACCCACATGAACAAACCTAATTGGTTCTTGAGCTTCTGTTTACCATATTTGATGAGCTGATCAATGTTTATATGTTAATAAATACCTAAATCAAAGTAAATGATGTCAGAATTGACATTTTTAAGTGAACTGTCCCTTTAAGAATGGAAGAGCCACTGAAGAACCTTCAAAAACATTTTATTCTCTAGTAATATTTCTACTTACATTTTAGTAGAATTTGATTTTTGGGTGAACTGTGCCTTTAAATATCTCTTTACTGAGCTGTGCGTGAGTCTCGTAGATGTGAATGATTGTGTCTCGACAGGTTTCGCTCGCTATCCGATGGTGGGCTACATCTATAAAGTGAGCAGCACCAGCAGCGACGAGATCTGGCTCTGAACATCTGCACACGCTGACCTCTGACCTCTGACCTCACGCCTGATCCACCTGACGCCTGTAAGGTCAACATGACAGCGGGCAGAACGTGATTCGGTTTCATCGTTCTTATAAATCAAACGTCAGGTGACAGGCAGACTGCTTTGTCCTGGTGAAGAACTACACTACCCATAATCCACTGTTCAGAGAATCCACTGTTACTATGGAAACGGGGACTTTTTCCACCCCAGACTAGCTAGGGGTCAGTAACGAACACTAGTTAATTGCAGTGCTGCTCTTACAATCAGAGAAAGTCCTTGAAAAGACCAAAACAGTGAGAGTGATTCATGGGATCTGTAGTTCATTCGCTCCTGTTCATTAACGGACTCCACACTGTACTGACTGTAAATATGTGCTTTCATCAGTATTTACCCAGAGTTCTTTGCTGCTATAGGAATGCTACATCATATCTGTGTAATATAAATGAATGTTCACTAAATCTGCAGATATTGTGAAATACTTATAAATGAACAGAAGTTTAAGAGTATTCTTGCTGTGTATGTAAATATGTGTAAAGCTGATTATGAAGAGATCCAGCAGGAGGCGCTCTAGTTTAACTGCAGCTGTACCTGAGATTAACTGCAGCTGCTGCTTTATTATTATTATTATTATTAATATTCTCTCTCCTGCTTGTGAAAGTTGCTGTATCAGTTCTATGATGAAAATACCTCAATAAAGTCTGGAGAAACATCACATCACACTCCATCAGTGTAATAATGTGTGTGAGTTGCGTGTGTTTTGAAGATGTTCGCAGGTGTTTGTGGTCTTCAGTTTACGGCACCGGAAGTCAATGTGGATCGATCTTTCATCTGCAGTTTTTGCTCTTTATTGATGTCAGACTGTGTGTGAGAGCTCAAAAACAGCTATAAACACTCATCTGTGTTTCACTCGACTGAAAACGGTTATTTTATTATCTTGATCTTTTGTTTCTTGAGCTTTTGTTTCAGGTAATGTTGCGGAGAGTTTGAGTTTCTTCATCATTGTTTGTTCAGGTGGATGAAGTTCAGATGGTGTTCTGACTTCCGGTTCATCGCAGTCTTTCAGCGTCAGCGTCTGAATCACACGATCCGGAGACTCTGAGGTACGAAACTATCTGACAGAAATTATACATATAAATCAGCGATCTTTATGATATTTAAATGCATATTTAGTGGATTTGATTTTTTTAAATTAAATAATGTTGCACTGTAACTTTAATGTAATATTAGATATACACTTTTTTTGTTAGACATTTTTCTGTAACACTTTACAATAAGGTTTCATTTGTTAACGGCATTATTTAGCATGAACTAACAATGAAAAATACTAATACAGCATTTATTAATCTTAGTGAATGTTTACTAATACATTATTATTATTTAATGAACCTGAGGTATCATGAACTGTGTATTTTAATAAATAACTTTAATAAAGATGAATAAATACTCATTGTTAGTTAATGAATCACCCATTATATGATCAGGTTAAATTCTTTTTGTTAATTCATGATCGTTCAGAAAACATTAATTTTACAACTTTAGCATATGTAGAAATGAATTTTAAACAAAGTTAATAAATGCTGTAAAAGCTTTGTTCATTGTTGTTTAGAAACATCCATTGCATATTAATAAATATTAATAATCTGAAGCTTATTGTAAGGTGTTATCAAATGTTTTATTTATAGTTTTAGAATATGAACATGATTTTTAATGTTGTGTTTTTACGAATAAAACACTTCTGTATTTGTCATTTTTGAGTTTAGCTTGAGATCTGATGATTTCTGCGGTGTTTGATTAGTTTATTTAGTCTTTAAAGCTCATTTCAGCGAGTTCGGCTGATACAGACAGAGTCGAGTTGTAGGTGATGTTGGAGACGAGCAGCTCGAGATCATGGCGGATCTCACGCTCGTGACTACAAAATGGAGGACAGTGAATCTGACACAACAACAACAGATTCACCTCTTTATTTACAGGGACGAGAGAGTAATAATCATCATCAAACATCTCTGAGAGACATGGAAAGACGCTTGTTCTGGTTGTTCTGCCTGCTGACAGCTCTGGGATCAGTGGAATCAGCAGGTGAAGCAAAGCATAAGAATCAACTTCAGCTTGAGATGTTTGCCATTTCACAGTCACAGTAGTATTTTTTAGAAATACTGAGGGAATTTTTTTTTTTTTTTTTTTTTTAAAAGCTAATTGTGACTTTCTCACAATATGGAGAAAAAGTCAGTATTGCAAGATTTAAACTCAGAATTGTGAGATAAAAACTGGCAATTAACTTTTTATTTTTTATTCCCTGGCAAAAACAAGCTTTTGTAGTATTTTGCTATCAGTGACAAAGGTGTAATAATCTAACCTCCTGTTCACTTTACAGGTCCAGCAATCACTGTTTCCAGTAAGGATCTGAAATGTGACAATGGTGTGTTTCATCCTGAGCTGAAGCCACTGTCAGAGGATATATATGAGACCTACTGGTGTATAGACAACATCACTGAGGGGTGTACTGAGAATTATATTGATAATGAGAACTGTGCCAGACAAAGCGTCCTCGTCAAAGTCCTGAGTGAGTGAAACGTGTCTGTTTCGGAGCGCTGAGAGTCACCTCCACTTCTGCATAAAACATGAATTATATGCTCTATAATTGGATTGAACAGTGTGAGAAAGTCTTGCTTTATCGATTATAGCTGAATCGGACACATCTCGTCTGTATTTTACTTCATCTTCTGCAGCTGCTGGTATAAATCAACGGGTCGTCCAAACACACGTGTTTCCACACTATTATACTCAATGATCAATGATAAAAAACTGCCAGAATAATTCAATAAACATATTCACAGAATATTTGAGTGCACATTTGAGCATTTAAAACTGTAATTTAAAAAATTAAACTGCTGAATTATGAAGGCCTCGCTGCTGCTGACAAACATCTAATAACACTGATCATAAATGATGAATCACAAGCTGAGGGAAACGCATCATGGAAACACACACGACACTAAACTACTGCAGCAAACATTCATTAAACAACGTTAAAGCACATAACTGATACAACAAACAGAAACAAAAAACATCAAAACCGTCACAGGGAATTCTGGGAATGTCAGTTTGGGGCTTTTTGCTGTAAATTATAAGCTGATTTGTTACTTTTTACTCCTAAACACTGTACATTTAACAATATTTTCTGTAAAATTACATGAAAGGTTTGATCTATTACAGTAAGAGAACTTAATACTGTTAATCAGCAGGTTTTTACTGTAGCATTTTTATACTCTTTTACACTCTTTAAAATAAAGTTTCCAAAAGGGTTTTTTTCACAGTGATGCAATAGAAGATCTGTTTCTGGTTCCCCAAAGACTCTTTTAGTGATCAGTTCTTAAAAAAACAATTATTCTTAGTGTGAAGAACATTTCAATAATTTAAAGAAACTTTTCTGCATGGAAAGATTAAATGTTCTTCATGGAACTATAGATGCCAACACTAAAAATGCTGGGTTAAAAACAACCCAAGTTGGATTGAAAATGGACAAACCCAGCAAGCAGGTTGTTTTAATCTAGTGGTTGGGTTAAATGTTTGTCCAAACCTGCTGGGTAGTTTTATTGAACTCCACTATTGTTTAAAAATGACTATATGTCTGGATTAAAATGAACCCAAAATATGTTGGAAATTAAAAATCACACATAATTACTAGAGGAAACAATAATTATCAAGGTGAACATTTATTAATAAGCAATTTAAAACATGTTTATTGTTTAATTATTATTCATTAAACTTATTAATAAATGTTCAATTATTAAACATATTCATAAATGTTAATTTCCAACATATTTTGGGTTCATTTTAAGCAAACAATACAGTAATTTTTAAACAATAGTTGAGTTAAATAAATAAAACAGCAAACATTTAACCCAGTCGCTGGGTTAAAACAACCTAATCGCTGGGTTTGTCCATTTTCAACCCAGCATTTTTTAGAGTGAAAGAAGCTTTATTTTGAAAGTGCAGTTAAAATTATCGTCATCTGTATGGCTACTCTCTTTAATTATGTACTTAAAAAATACCCAAGTTCTGTGTAGATATTGTGTTCATGTTGTTATTGAGGGGGATACGGGTAAGGTTAGGACAGGTTTGGGTTTAAGTGTGGGTTAAAAGGTCAATAGTGTAATTATAGATATAACTACAGAAATTAATTAGAGCTCTGATTACATGCAGGTATTTTAAAATATGAGTACAATGTAAAACGTGTATGTACATAATAAGTGCGTTGTGTCAAATGAGTGATTTAAATGTAAGTACATAGTAGTTAAAGACTCCTAATATAAAGTGTTGTTGTGTGAATGTGTTCCTGCAGGCAGTGAGAATATGATCCAGCTGAACACGCCGGCGCTGGCCACGGTTCTGGTGAGTGATGTCATCGTCACGGTTATGATCGGATGGGCCGTTTACAGCGTCTGCGCTCAACCCAGAACCAGGAGCAGCTACCAGGGCAACAAAGGTGCGTCGCGCTCACAGTCCGCTCACATTCATGCAGATATCAGAAATCACTCATCCGTCTCTCTCTGTGTCTCTCCAGCCTCTGACCGGCAGAATCTGATCACGAATAATTCAGCAGGAGATATGTATCAGGTACGAGCAGCGTCAACATCTGGAGAAACCATAAAAACTAATACTAACATGTTATATAATGTGTGTCAGAGGATTTCACAGGGTCCGTGGGGAGTCTGTGGAAAAAATGTAGAGAAAAATAGTTTAAAACTGTAAAAATTTAATATTAAATAAATAAGATCAAATGTACTGAATTTGACATGATCCCTCTAGATGAATCAAGTTGTTTTGGTAACACTTTAGTTACCATGAACTAACAATGATAACATACTTCTACAGCATTTATTTATCCTAATATTAAACTCAACATTTACTAATGCATTATTAAAATCACATTGTAACTGTTGATGAGCAGCTGTATTTTATTGACTAAAATAATATTAGTTCATGCATATTTGTTAAATTAGATTAACTAACATTAACCACTGAGACTGAGACCATTATTTTATTCTATTGACAAACAAAATGTTGTGTTTCTATATTTTTTGTACATCTAAAAATACTCTAATGATGGGTAAAATATTAAAAACCCAGATAATATTTGAGATAAATTTATAATATTTAGATTTTTCACAGCTTGAATTCGGTCTGTATACACATTGATTTCTAGCTGGCTTTAATACGTTATAAAGAGGTTCCTCACTAGAGGATAGTCATTAAATTCAGACCATTAATGTGAAGTTTTATTAAATTATTGAAATGAATGTAATTCTCTAACATGTGTTTTATCTGTTGTCCAGCCGCTGAACGCGCGCTCGAGCGAGTACAGCACTCTTCACGGGGCGCGCAAACCGAAGAACTCCAAACACCCCCTGTCACCCTGAGATTATGAGAAGAAATCTGCTTCATCAAATACAGCTGTGTTGCTCTTTAAAACGCTTTCATTAAAGCTCTGATCTCTTTATTTGATTTAGCGTTCCTGTAAATGTAGATGCTTCAAATAAACGCTTTCGCTCGAGTCAATAAAATCTGTCTTTACTATCAGAGCTGTGCTGTCGATTCTTTCAACAAAGATTCATCACAGAACAAAGTGATTTCATCTGAGTTTATTAAAGGGAATATGCAATAAGTATGAATGCTTGAGTCTGTGATGTTGATATTGTTCTGCAGATGCTTTGCTGCTCACATAAACGTGCTGTCGATTACAGTAAAGATATGAATATAATGCAGGTAGAACCACAAATAAAATATTGTGAACAACTAAAAAGGATCGTTCTGTCATCATTTGTGTGCTTCAAACCTGTATGACTTTCTTTCATAAAACAGAAAAGAAGATGTTTTGAGAAATATCAATGAAAATCAATGTTGTTTGGTTCCCGATGTTCTTCGAAATATCTTCTTATGTGTTCAGCGGAAGAAGTAAAGTAACTTGAAACGACATTATGGGAAGTAAATGATGAAATAAATCCAGTTCAGCTTTATGACGTCGTCAGAACTCTGTTTTAATAAACTGTTGTCTTTGATTGGTTATTATTAGTCACTAGATAATTTCTGGTATGTCTTCTTTGTGGTTTCCGTACAGAGACGAAAGCAGCAAACCGCCTGCAGCACAATATCAACGTTCACATCAACCTCACAGACACGAGCATTTATACATCCACACACACAAACCCAGATAACAAACTTACATTCTCAGTTTTTTCTAATGTTTCCATTCGGTTATGAAATGGCAGTTCTGAATATTCTCTGAACGTTCAAAACATCCATTTTATTAAATATTTAAAAACTGTTTTTCTTGATTCTTCAAACATTATGGGAACGTTACTTTTGAATGTTCTCTGAACATTCTGGAACAAGTAGTATCATTTAGAAATGTTGAGAGAACCTTGCATGTCCTGTTTCTATACTGCAGACCACCGTATGTGAAATTATTATAGTTTTTTACAATCACTAGGACACATTTCTCAATACTTAGGTCACGTTTAGGTCAACTCTTCTTCACACAGTTCATGGGACGCTAGCGTTCTGCCACTGACAACCAGACTTAGGGTTAGGGGTTAGGGTTAGCATTATAATAGCATCCATACCAAGTGGACAAAAGTCTCTACTTCAAGCCCCAACCATACTTGGGGAGGGACGTAAATGGAATAGAGGGACGCAATGTGGATTGCCCAACACAATTCCATCTACCTATTATATATCAACCCTAAGAGAGTATTTGTTTACAGGGAGCTTTCAGCCCTGGAGAGGGTGGTAAAAGACGAGTGTGTTCTGCCCAATGTGACTCCTTTACCAATCGACCCGGCCACAGGGTCACAGCCCTACTTAAAACCCAACAACAGTTGGGAAAGGAGGCAAATGAAAAGTCCATAATAATTCATCTGCCTTACCTGAACCCTGAGGAATAAATATGTTAAGAGAATCTCTTAGCCCTACTTAAACTCTGAAACAAATTGGAGAGGTGGATAAAACGAGGAACATGGGGCACATAGTGTACTGCACATAGCAGCTCTCATTACCAAGCAGCCCTGACCTAAGAGGAGCACTTTAAACCCCAACACCAGTTTAGGGAGTGAGTAAAATACAATAGAGGGATGCTTGCAGACTTCCCAAAAAAATTCCATCTACCTTACATCAACCCTAGTGTATCTTCGCCTAGAGCAGGGGTGGCGAACGTTGGTCCTGGAGAGTTTTTATTCAACCCTAATAAAACACCTGGACCATAGAACACTTTTCCAATTATTGAATGTTTTTCTTTTTTTGTATGTACAGCACTTTGATAAACACTTGTTGTCTTAAAAAAGTGCTTTATAAACGTCGGATTGTGTTTACCGACAGTGGTATCTGGAAGTATTCCTGGGCCCATTTAGTAATGTCATTGACACAATCATGCTGATGAGTGATGCAGTGTCATCTGAGGGCCGAAAGACCATGGCCATCAAATAATGGTCTCCAGCCTTGTCCCTTACGCTCAGAGATTTCTCCAGTTTCTCTGGTTCTTTTGATGATGTTATGCACTGTAGATGATGAGATTTGCAAAGCCCCCAAACAAGCTAAAAAAACCCAGAACTAAGTTTTTATAAGCTACCGAAATGTAAAAGTCAGCTTTTAAGGCGACAAAAGTGGATACAGGCAATAAGACGTGAAACATCAGCAAGAAGAATGGGTAAATTGTGGGTAAATTTTAGTTTCTCAATACATCTCCTCCTCTCAGGTTCACACAGGGTGGTGAAGTAATCCTTTGACATGGCTAAAAATAATATATATATATATTTTAGCATATCCTGTTGCTGATTACGTTCCCCTCCAGTGGGTGTAGTTCTCAGAATAATATGACACACTGCGCTCTGTCTCAATTACCTGTATCCGCTTTTGTGTCCTTAAACACTTGTTTTTGTTTGGGGGGGGGGGGTATGGTGGACTTATAAAAACTATCCTATCCTATCCTATCACAGCTTTTAGACTTTGTTCATTTTTTAGTTGTAAGTCAGAAATTACAAGATGGCAGCTTCAAGCAATACAAAAATCCGGCCCTGGTGCCTGTCCTTCTCCCCTCAAACATTAACAAAAAGAAGCATTGTACACTGTTAAAAAGAATTGTTGGTTTAACTTAAAAAAGTAAGTTACCTGGTTGCCTTAAAATTTTGAGCTCATTAAATTAAAAATTTGAGTTAATACAATGAAGTCGATTGGTTTAATCAACAAAAACTCAAAATATTATGTTATCTGAACAACATTAATTATTTAAGTTGATTTGACGAAAGAAAAAAAGTTGTGATAACAAATCATGAAAATAATTTTTTACAGTGTACAAGTGATTTCTTTTGTAAAGTTTCTTTACAAGTTTCTCTTTTTGTATAGGTAATGAATTTTGAAATATAGAATTTCAATGATAGTATTTAATTTTATTACTGTAGAAATCTAACAATATGCTGTATAATTCAGTTTTGTATTATGTCTTGGCCTCAAGAGAAAAGAATTCATGTCATTTAAAAGATGTTGTCACTGAATGCATTTTGAACCAAAGCAATGATTAAAGATGATCAGCAGTTCAGGCACATAGAGTGATGCTGTTCTCACTTTGTGAAAAGTTTTGAAAAAGTGACCTGTGTAAGAATTGAGATGAACTATTTAAAGCACAAATCACTCCACAAGTTACACAAAATCAACTTTATTTTTCATTTGTATTTTCCCAGTACAGCAGTTGCTTCTTTCAACTCTCGACTCGGTTCATTCAGATTTAAATAAGTTTGCATAAGATAAAATCTAGAATGAATCGTTCTTGTAAAAACATGAAAACAAGATTACCAACATACAAGAAATCACACAATCTTAAAAACAACAAAGCACAGAGACAGACGTGTTTAGTTACAGTATTTCACATGCTGATGTTTCCATCATGAGTTTCCGATGTTTCATGAGCAGAAGTTTCCAAACGCAGAGTTACTCTCACGAACCGTATATAAACATCACAAACACTGATCAGTGAGTCTCGATCTGACTCTCACATGAATGTCAATAATCAATAATATATACTGTGGAACAAGTGGGGCTGTTTAAGAAACACTATGATTCATCAGAGTTAAATTTTACAGTAAATCTCTTGTACACATCTGAAGCGTCTATTTGTGAAGGCCTGCGTACAAATCAGTGCTGCGCGTGTTATGATTCAGTCTCTGAAAACACAAACACACAAAAAAATTAGTACAATCAACGTTTACAGTTAATCATCTGCTAAATACTCACAAATGCTCATTCATTTCATGTATTTATTCAGTAAGACACTTGAGATTGTGTTACGCAGTGTGGAATAAAGTATATATATTCACTATATAACAGTCTTATTGCATAAATAAATAATAATCATGTTGCTGAAACATGTTTCAGTGAATCATATCGATTGTCCTCATCGTTCAGCAGATCTAGGGGTGTGATCTTAACTAGTCTGTGTTCTCAGAACGTTCTGTCAAGGTTCTCTCAAAGTTATGAACAAACGTTCTTCCAGTAACGTTAATAGAGTGTTTTTTCAAAGTTATCTGGTCTTTAGTAATGTTCTCAAAACATTAGAACAAAAACATTATACAGTTTTATTTCAGACATATTTTAGTTGGACATTTTGAAATGTGTCTACTCGTTTCAGAACATTCAGAGAACATTCAAACGTAATGTTCACATAATGCTTGAAGAATGTTACAATGGAATGTTATGCAAACATTCAATAACCAAAAAACAAAAGGTTATAAAAGAGAACACTTTTTAGAGAACATTCAGGAATATTGTTTTCATAACTTAATGGGAACGTTAGCAAAGCATTCTTAGAACATGTTTTTGCTGGAACACTGGATTATTGACCAATCACAGCACACTTTGATGAAACACTCATTACAGTTTTTTACAGACGCTAGGACACATTTCTCAATACTTAGGTCACTTTTGCAAAACTCTTCACACAGTGAGCACAACAGAAGTCTATGTGGGCTAAACTGAGGATCAATTATCATTGCTTTGGCACAAAATGCATTCAATGACTACATCTCTCAAATTTCATGAATTCTTTTCTCACTCAGACACAACAACTGCCAAAACTCTTTGTACTTACAGGCCAATCTGCACATGCTTACATACTGTTTTCAAAACTGTTAAACTTATGTTCAAAACAATAACATAATACAAAACTGAATAAGACAGAAATATGCTGCATTCCTACAGTAATATTTTAATGAAATATATTTTAAATCTTAAAATTAAATGCTATAAAAACAATTGAATTGTATCTGTATCAGTGGATGGTGCGTACACAAATTCTTGTATTTTGGAATTACTCAGTGCAAAAAAATAAAAATAAATAAACTACATAAAATGTCG
The DNA here is from genome assembly GCA_036281575.1 of Ancherythroculter nigrocauda. Lineage (NCBI taxonomy): Eukaryota > Metazoa > Chordata > Actinopteri > Cypriniformes > Xenocyprididae > Ancherythroculter > Ancherythroculter nigrocauda. The sequence goes on from VTFQ01000013.1 coordinate 46,094,157, forward strand.
ACGAATTCTACATCATGTCTGATTCATTCCAGTAACATATATTGCAGTGAATTATAAACAGAGATGTGTCCTTGTTTTACACAAGAAAACATTGTATAATGCTACATGTTGTTAGTGTTTTTTAGGTCATTGTTTTGTGGGTGACAAAGTGTGTTTGTCGGCTGTCAACCTTTGCTAGTGTTCTGGAAGAATGAGTTTATTTGAGACCTGAATACAGTGTTTTGGTAGTTGTAGTGCATTTTGAATGTGAAATGAACTGCTTTGCCAAGCTGAAAGTTGGTTAGGAGAAATGTGTGAAGAGTTTTGCAAAAGTGACCTAAGTATTGAGAAATGTGTCCTAGCGTCTGTAAAAAACTGTAAAAACTACATTCAATGTCATAAAATTCAGCTTTGACATTATTTCACACATCATGCATTCACACGTACCTCATAGTCTGGGTTTGGAGGTGGAGGAGCGCCTGCTGTTCGTGATTTTGATGCTGTAGAAAAACAAGTTAAACTATGAAAATAGTGTGTTAGTGTGTGTGTGTGGGTGTGTGTGTGTTAGTGTGTGTGCGCGTGTGTGTGTGTCTGTGTGTGTGCGCGTCTGTGTGAGTGTGTGTGTGTATGTTAGTGTGTGTGTGTGTGTGTGTGTGTGTGTGTGTGAGTGTGAGTGTGTGTGTATGTGTGCATGTGTGTGTGTGTGTGTGTGTGTGTTGTACCTTTCTGCTGTGTGCTGCCAGTGTTTTTTGACACACACATGTACACGATGAGAATAACTGCTCCTGTAACCAGTAAGTCACCGATTATGGCGCCCGTCGCCAAGAGCCCGGTCAACTCGTAGCAGTTCTCACACACTGACAGAGAGAGAGAGTGTGACATGAACATATTTATGATGAAAATCTGTGTCAGAATCATCAGTGTTTTCAGGAAGAAGTTTCCTCACCCTTTACATTGAGGTAGAACAAGTGTTTGATGGTTTTTGATTCTTCTGTTGTATATTCACAGCTGAACTCTCCTTTAACTATTCCACCATTCGCTTTAACTTCATAGGTGCCACTTGTGCTTGATGGATTTGTTTCTTTAATTTTATACCACTTCGCCACAGTTTCGCTTCCAGAGCAGGTCAGAATGACACTATTTGCTGTGATCTCTTTGATTTCTACAACAAAAATGATAGAAGACAAAAGTAAAGGAGTAAACAACATATGAAACACTCATGTAATCATCAGCTCAGATAATGAATGATCAGAAGCTCACCTTGACCCTCAGCTGGACTCAGAGCCGCCGTGAGCATCAGAAACACGAAGCCCGTGAGAATCATCGCTGCGGATGGTTTACTGTCCTGATGTCGAATGCTGTTCTGATCTCTCAGCGTCTCTGTGCTTCTTCTACAGGAAGAGGAAACCTCAAACGCCCTCGTTCTCCTTCTGCTCGCTTTCATCTGCTCAACTGCTCCACTTCTCTCAGAAACTCCTCAAGAACTTCATTCAGCTGTAAATATAACAACACTTTACAACAAGGTGCATCAACATCAACTTACAATGAGCTTTTAGTTTTTGTTAATCGTTGTTAATGTTAGTTAATTAAAACAGCTGTAATTGTTAGTAATGTCAGTTCAGGTGCAGGAAATAATGTTGAATCTGAAAATGATCAGATCACACAAAAGAAATGAAGTGATGTTAATGAAAAGATCCTGCAGCAGAAACAAGCATGCATTATATGTGCAAACACACTCATCTACAGCTGTATTTCTGTTTACATGATTCTGGTTCTTCACTGATTCTGTGTCCACATCACAACTGACTCTCTCTCATCAAAATGGTCTTCAAGATTGTGTTTGTATTGATTTCATAACAGAGCAGAGATTCATGCTTTAATCTATGATGATACTGAGATGTTAGAAGGAGAAAGCATGTTTCAGTGTTTGATCACTGTTGCGTGAATGTGAGTCTGTAGCGCCACCGTGTGCTGAAGCTTCAGAAGACAATCTGATCCTCATCCTGAGACTGAGAACGTTGTGTCAAGGTTCTCTCAAAGTTGCGAATAAACGTTCTTCCAGTAACGTTAGTAGAACGTTCAGAGTATCTGGTCTTTAATAAATGTTCTCTAAACGTTAGCACAAAAACATTATTTATACATCGTTCATGGGGCGTTTTATTTTCTTAAATGTTTTGGTTGAACATAACGTTTTTAAATGTTACTACTTGTTACAGAACGTTCAGAAAACATTCAAATGTAACGTTCATATAACACTCTAAAAACTGCTGGGTTAAATATGGACAAACCAGGGATTGGGTTGTTTTCACCCAGCCATTTTTTCCAACCAATTTTGGATTTATTTTTTTAGCCAGCAATATATTAATACAGTAAAAGACATGTTTTTGCTCACCCCCAAATAGGGGCAAATTTGTGGGGTATTTTAAGCTGAAACTTGACCAGACCAGAGACTTAAATTACATCTTGTGAAAGAGGGCATAATAGGTGACCTTTAACCCAACCTGCTGGGTTTGTCCATATTTTACCCAGCTTGGGTTTTTTTAACCCAGCATTTTTTAGAGTGAATGTTTGAAGAATGATGCAATGGAATGTTCACATAACCTGGACATTCTGAACATTCAGAAATATTGTTTTCATAAATTCGACCATTACAACACTCTAAAAAAATGCTGGGTTAAAAATAACCCAAGTTGGGTTGAAAATGGACAAACCCAGCGGTTGGGTTAAATGTTTGCCTAACCTGCTGGGTAGTTTTATTTAACTCAACTATTGTTTAAAAATTACTTTATGGCTTGCTTAAAATGAACCCAAAATGTGTTGGAAATGAAAAATCAGACACATAATTACTAGAGGCAACAATAATAATCAAAAGGTGAACATTTATTAATAAGCAATTTAATAAATGCTTATTGTTTAGGCTAATTATTGTTCATTAAACGTATTAATAAATGTTCATTTCCAACATATTTTGGGTTCGTTTTAAGCCAGTCATATAGTTATTTTTTATCAATAGTTGAGTTAATAAAAGTTAAACTACCCAGCAGGTTTGGCAAACATTTAACCCAACCGCTGGCTTCTTAACCCAACTTGGGTTGTTTTTAACCCAGCATTTTTTAGATTGTACCAAAATGTTTTTAGAACATATTTTTGTTTGCTTCATAAAACAACTCATGGCATGAACACATTAATCACAACTTTTGTGATCTGCTGCATTTAATCATCAACCCAACTCAAACACTCCAGCTTTACACAGCAGAACGCGTTTAACCAGCAAGTGACAATTATTGTTAAAAAACACACTTTTGACAAAAGTTTTGTACGATTTGAAATGATTGAGCAGTATGATTGACAAAAAAAAAAAAAACTCCAGCCTTTAATTGATATTTCATCATCTAATATTAATGACAGTCACACATGTAAGTAAAATACTGTTGCTAGTCTGTGTTTCCTGAGGGGCGGGAGCGCGCGGCGCGTCCATGTGTCGGAGGCTCAGACTTTGATTGAGTGTGTGTGTGATCGGACTCGTGCGTGTTCGACGGGCTCATATGCGGAGGATGATGATGATGATGATGATGATGGTCGCCGCCTCAGGTCAGTGTGTTCTTCTTCATCATTCTGAGCAAATGTACACACATTCAGAATCAAAACTTCTATAGATTTCATTGATTCAGTACAGCAGAGTGAAGCGATGTTAAACTCTTTTCCACTGCACTTAATGTTTGTCATCTATTGTCTCGCGACTGGACGACTGTTTCATGGCATGTTTCCTGTTTTTGATGTATGGGTGAATTCTGTTTCCTGTGTTCTTGAGGTCAATTAATGATCGCTGCAGATCCTCGAGTTATAATCCGATTCTCACGCTGCGCTGCTGTGAGTGACACCTGTCAATCATCACGCGCTCCATAATCGGGTTACCTGTGCACGCGCGCTGCCATCCCTTCATTCACAGATTCCACTGCATAAACAATGAACCTTTCAAATATCAGAATCAGAGCAACTTTATACGAGCTTTACTGATGATGTGACTTGAATAAGCGTGTAACAGAGTAAACAGAGACATTTAAGACTGTGTGTGTGTGTGTGTGTGTGTGTGAGAGAGAGAGAGAGAGAGTGTATGTGAGTGTCATGTGTGTGTGTGTGTGTGTGTGTGTGTGAGAGAGAGAGAGAGTGTATGTGAGTGTCATGTGTGTGTGTGTGTGTGTGTGTGTGTGTGTGTGAGTGTGCTTTTGTTTATATTACATTGTGGGGACCAAATGTCCCCATGATGTAATATAAACCTGAGTTCACCTACATCGTGGGGACCAGCCAGCGGTCCCCACAATGTAAATGGGTTTATAAATCATATAGAATGAGTTTTTGTGAAAAAGTAAAAGTTTGCACAGTTTCCTGTGAGGGTTAGGTTTAGGGGTAGGGGCAGGGTAGGGGGATAGAATGTACAGTTTGTTCAGTGTAAAATGCATTGAAGTCTATGGAAAGTCCCCACAATTCACAAAAACAAACATGTGTGTGTGTGTGTGTGTGTGAGTGATTAGATCTACTCCATTGTTTTCTCCAGTCGTTCCACTCTTTCAGGAAGTTCGTGTGAACAGAACAAACTCCACCTGCGTCTGCCGTGTGATTCTTCAGACTCATATTAACATCCTCTGTTTGTCTTCAGGAATAATACGTACAGTGAGTTTTACTATCTGCAGTTTAGTTTTAATAAATGCTCCGTTTGGACTGAAGAGGAGGTTTTGAGCTCTGAATGTTTACTTTTATAGTTTAATAAACTCATAGATCATCAAGGTATTATTGTAAAGCTTGAACACTCAGAATTCATCCTGAGGAAACTGTTGAAATTGTACATTGCAGTACAGTGGAAATGGGCTGTTTTTGTGATATCAAATTAAAATCTGGAACACAACTTGGTTTAACATACGGCTTTGATTTTATATTGATTTTATTAATTTTGGAGTCCAGTTTATTTTGTAAAATATATATTTTGTATAAAATAAAACTTTTTGGTTAGTTAACCCTTCCTTGAGAGCCTAACTCCACTATAATGATTTGTGAAAGTGCATGTCTACGATGATAATAATCTGTGTCTCCAGGCTGGTGTGTCGCCGGTATCCGAGTGTTCACGGCCGGTGAAGTGAAGGCCGTTAACGGGACAGACGTGCGTCTCAAATGCACCTTCCGGACTTCATCTGCGATCCGAGCGGCGAGTGTCACGGTGTCCTGGAGCTTCAGGCCACTCGGACCCGGACAAGAGGAGACGGTGAGACGCGCTGGACCACACACGAGTGTTTTCTGTTTCCTTCTGCACTTCATTCTGACTGTCTCTCGCCGATCAGGTGTTTTATTATCACGAGAAGCCCTATCCTCCTAATGAGGGCCGCTTCCGGAAGAAAGTGGATTGGGCAGGAGATGTCAGTGGCCGCGATGCGTCCATAGTGCTGCGGAAAGTGCCGTTTAGTTTCAACGGGACGTTCAGCTGTCAGGTGAAAAACACGCCAGATGTGCACGGTAACGTCGGTGAGGTGCGTCTACGAGTCGTCACTACAGGTGAGTGTCAGCTTTCGTTCTGTCTGTGGCTATGTCTACACTCGAGTGGTGCTCGCTGCATCCACCTCCACCTCTCTGGACGTCATGGGTTGAGCTTGACCTAGATCAGCTCCACCTCTGTGGATCTAATGGATGGCTAGGGTGTGGTTGGACCTTCTAGCTCCACCCATTACACCCAAATTACATCCAGAGAGGAGGGAGCTGGACATCCTGAGAGGGCTGGACCTCATACTTCACCCATGGGCATAACTCTGTCCTTAAACCTAAGTAGATCAAGCTTCACCCATTACGTCCAGAGAGAGGGAGCTGGACATCATTTGGCTCTGCAGTGAGCACCACTCACGCTCTCTATCTACACTCCCTAGCTAACAAAAATATGTTCTAAAAATGTTTGGCTAACATTCCAATTAGGTTGTGAAAACATTATTTCTGAATGTTCTCTGACTGTTAAAAATGTCTCTGTTTTAAAAACTTTTTTTAGTTATGCAAACATTTAGGGAGAATTCTATTTTATCATTCTGCAAACATTATGTTACTTTAGAATGTTCTCTGACTCTGAACATTCTGAAACGTTTCAGGTAAAAACATCAATTGCTCAAATTGCTCAATTGCTATTCTGTGATCTAAAATGCATGTTTTGCACCAGCAATTTTTTTGTAATATAAAGATTAAAGTAACATTTATTTTTACCAACACTATAAAAAATGAATAGCAGGCACAACAATGCCAGTATAACCACTGATAAATAAAAGTTCAATTTGAATACCTCGGTCAATGCAAAAAAAACATTTTCAGATCTACCCACTTAGCAGAGTGTTACAGTTTTCGCAGGACAAAACCACACCTCAGGTGTGAAGGAAGGACAAATCATAGAGAAAAAGGTGTGTTTTCAAACGCCTGAGAGATTGTGTCTGCAGGCGCGAGTCGTTCACATGATCTCCGTGTCGTTTCAGCCTCGCTCTCTGAGATTGTGATTCTCTGTGTGGCCATTGGAGGCGCCATTCTGTTGATTCTTCTGGTGGTGATGATGGGCGTGTTCGTGCGTCGCAGGCACAGACGGAGGAATAATCCGGAACAAAACCACATGATCCTGCGACAAGAGCAGAAGGTCCTGACGGGCTGGTGAGGCCTTCGCTCGGAGAGATCGGATGAGCTTTGCTTCTGAAATCATTTCACATCACAAACTCACACACACGTGGTTTCCCTCGATATCTCACTGATTGTCAGGAGTTTTCTGGAGTTGGGTGATGTGCCTTCATCTGTAACTCATTAGTCAGCAAGCGTCACTATAACTTATATTCATCTTACAGATCACATGTGTTCAGAAGTGTCACGGCTTCTGCTCAGGAATCAACACGTTTTCTTCAGAATTTGTACGGATCTTGCTCTTTTGTGTAATGAAGGGACAGGTTTGTATTTCTCTGGTAACAGGCAGACCTTGGTTGCTATGGTTAACTCTCTTCACCTCACAGAGGTTTGCACTGCTATTGCACACACACTGCATGATGATGATGATGATGATGATGATGAGGAAGAGACACATCCACACTGACTGAATGAATCACTGCAGGAACTGCTGTCTGTCGCCCCCTGTGTGTCGATCTGAGCACTGCACCCTGAACACACAGAATATCACTGTTCTGTACAGGAAGATGAAATTCAACACCACAGCACACACACACCAATGCTTTTCCATCACTAAATCTACATTAAAGAGCACACAAGGTTTTATTGTGTAATTTCATGTTATTTGCATTTTTGTTCTTGAGTTTTATCATAAAAAATAAACATTAAGGAATTGTTTTTAATGATAATAACTTGTAGAGGTCACCTTTTTAAAAAAAAATAGCATTTATAACACACACACAGACACACAGTAAATGTATTAAGTTGTATTATATAGTTTATTCAGCGCCCTCTACTGTTCACACAGAGACGCCTCTGTCACGTGTCACCGGTCACATGCTCATGATGGACCACATTTGTGATTACTGCAATAGGATTTTAAAAATATATTTAATATAAAAATTATTAGGTGGAATTTGTAGTTTTACTTTAGAAATCAATGCGTGGAATTATTATATATTTAAATAAGTATACTTTGTAGATTGAAAAGTACTCCATTAGCAGAAAAAACACATTGAAAGTTGAATGAAGTGCCTCTTGGAGAAACTAACCAATTTGTGTTTCATATTCATCTTATTTCAGTCCTTTTCATAAAGCTCATTTCTATTTATTAGGAAACAATCTTAACTTCATCTCAAAATAAACCACTAATCAAAATCACAAGATTAATTTAAAAGAACACGTGATGCCTTCACAAGACACTAATATTTGAGTCATCTTACCTCAGATAGCTCTAATTAAATTGATTTAATGAAAATGAATTATTAGTTAATATAAAACCTTTAGGCCACAAAGAGAGAGTTTATATCACACTCACATCATGGCTGATACATTAATAATATATCACACACAGTATTAATTTCTGCACTTGTTTTAATAGAGTTTTGAGAGTTTGATAAGAGGTTTTGAGACATTAATAGTGATTTTGGCGTGTTTTCAGAGTCTGTATTTGGACTTCCTGTTTCACCTGTTCGGCAGGTATCAAATCCTCTCAAACATGGAGGACAAAAACAAGCAGCGACACAAACGCGACTAATATCAGCTCAAATATCTGCTCATATTCACTCATAATCACTCGTATGGGATTATATATGTGCTATTAATTATCATGGATGTAAACAGAAGCTCGTTTAAAGGAGTTTTATCGTGTATTTACGTCGGTTTCGGTGAGTTCTGCTGTTTTATCCGCTCACTCTGAGACTGAACAACTTTGATGAAAGGCTTTCAGGGATTTGAGGTGGATTTTGTTTCTGAGAGATTGTAAATCTATAACCTGGTGTCATTTGAGATCCGTTGAGTTTGTTTTACTTTCTGTTTGGGTGAAAACGACACTCGAGAAAGACCCTGTCAATCATCTGCCGTGTGTAAATATACATGTAACGACACATATTCGCTGAATTCCAGCTGAATATAGGCTTAATGTGGTTATTTTAAACCATAACACTTTAACACAAGATCTAATGCATTAACTAAAGCTAACTGACAATAAAAAGCACACTTGTTACAGTGTTTATTAGACCTAAACTTTGTTAACGTTAGTTTATAAAAATACAGCTGTTCATTGTTCATGTTTTCTCAGGTCCTTTAAATAATATTAACAGATGCAACTTTTGATTTTAGCAATGTATTCGTAAATGTTGGAATTCACATGAACTAAGATTAATACGTGCTTTAGAAGTATTTGTCATTGTTAGATCATACAAATGTTAATTAATGTGAATAATGAACCTTATTGTTGGCACTCTTGTTATATCTGTCATGTGTTTACATAAATGAAGAAGAAAGACAACATATTAAACATCACAGATGTATATTTACTGAGTAATCCACTGTTTTGTAGAGGAGGGTCAAAATGACCATTTTCACCTGAGATTTGGAGCAAATTAGAGGAGTGTAAAATGACTTTAGAAAGATGGCAGCATCATTATTTTATTTCTACACAGAGATTGGTAGATCTATTAGTGAAATCTGTTGACTTTATCAATCTTTGTTTCATTATATGCCAACAGTGACAGTTCAAACATGGCAAAAAGCACTTTTTGTGCTTGCACAAAATGTGGTCAATTGTACACATTTTCAGTGGCCACTTTGCATATTGATCATATTGATGTCTTTCTTTTAAAGAGGAATATCTGAAGAACAAATAATGTTGAAACTAAAAATGTATCTTGTGTTTTTCTATCATCTCAATTGCATAAAACTGAGTGCCATAAATATTCCTTTTCCAAAGTTGTCATGTCTGAAACTCTAAAAGTATTCAAGATATCTTAATATCCTTCTAGATTCTCATTCTTAATAAACTTTCCTTTTGAAATCTTCATTTTCAAGGCCCTATATAGATCAGTCCCATATATATGGGGATCTCAAAGCAGCTCCATGATCAAATTGGTGAATTTCAGTGATTGAAAACCAAATGTGAGTCACTTTTCATACAGCTGATACTTATTGTTTAAAGAAGACTGTCTGAAGAGTCAGTAATACTGAAACTAGAAATATATTTTGTTTCCCTCCATCAAAATAATTGTACACAACACACTCTAAAAAAAAAGTGTTTTTCCGAAGTTTACATGTCTTAAATTCAAGAAGTGTTGATGATATCTTAACGTCATTTTAGATTCTTGTCCTTATGAAACTTTTCTTCAGTAATCTTCATTTTAAGGCTCTATATGGTTCAATCTCATAGATATAGGGATGTCAATGCGGTAACGTGTAGTTACGATACTGTGTATTTGAACTCTTGGTAGCTTCAGAAGCTGTTAAAATGAACAAAATCCCATCGTCCAAATATCCCTAAAACTGATTCAAGTACAGATTCTTATAAATAAGTTAATGTGCCTCAGCTTGACCATTTTCAGTGGATTTTTGGCACTCAGAGACTTATGTTTTATGCAATTAGTTTGATAAGATACATTTCTAGTTTCAACATTATTTATTCTTCAGACATTAAATGCAATAAGTGTTTAACTGTAAGCAAAATGACTCGTATTTGGTTTTCAACCATTGAAAATGGGTAAAATTCAACAAATTGAAAATGGATCTGCTTTGAGATCTCCATATCTATGGGACTGAACCATATTGGGCCTTTAAAATATTAATACCTAAAGAAGGATTTGTTGAGAAGTATCTGAAAGGATATTAAGATATTTTTAACACTTCTTGAGTTACAGGCATGACAACTTAAGAAAAAAAACACAAGAAGCTTTTTGCCATGTTTGAACTGTCACTGTTGGCATATAATGAAACAAAGATTGATAAAGTCAACAGATTTTACTGATAGATCTACCAATCTCTGTGTAGAAATAAAATAATGATGCTGACATCTTTCTAAAGTCATTTTTACACTCCTCTAATTTGCTCCAAATCTCAGGTGAAAATGGTCATTTTGACCCTCCTCTACAAAATAGTGGATTACTCAGTAAATCTACATCTGTGACATTTAATATTTTGCTTTCATCACTATTTATGTGATGAAAATTAGAGCCGGGGAAGCTTCTGAAGTTTGGTTGATTTGACACAGAAGGATCCAGCTGCTGTAAATGACTGAGCTCTTAATTAAAGCGCTGAAGCTCATATGAACTGAACGAATCTCCACACCGAGTTCAGTATGATGTCATGGCGTGAGATCACAGGCTCGTCCCAGAAGTGACATCATCACATGATCTGATGGGGTTTCATTTACTGGATCTTCAGTCATGCAGTGTTTCTGGACAGACTCTGTTTGAGGATGTGCCGGTTGCATAAAAGTTAGTCATCGCTTTTCTTCAAGAATGGTCATAACTTTAAGTAAGGTGGATTGGTCTACTTTGAATCTGAAAAGTAAGACTGATTACCCCTCACTAACTGCTAGTCGGTCAGATAGTTCTTAGTCTTAATAAAACTTATCATAGTGATTGTGTTTGTGCAACTGGTTACATAACGGAGTCTAGTCAGTTAGAGAGTCTAATCTATAGTTTATAGTGTTTTCTCTTTAGATTAACTGTGATATCAGAGGAGAGTTTGCAGTTTATGATTTTTATTATTCTGAGGAACTGAACATCAGATATCTGATTCATGTCCTGCACCGTTTACAGTCTAATAATCTACACTGATAAACGAGACTGAGAGCGAGTGATGCAACAAAACCCAGATGTTACAGACACACACGTCTGCTGATCATGATCTGCTTTGATCCACACTAAAGTCCAGTTATATATGATATCTATATGATAATGATAAAGATATCATTTTAAAGTCACCAGAATATCTTCTCCTCCCTCTTCTCTGATGATGAGGGCGGGGCAACCTGTCACTCACACGAGATCCACCAATAACAAACCACAACCATCCAATCAATTCCCCATAGACAAAATCAAGCCCCGCCCTACATTTGTTCTTGTTTGAGAAGCGTTTCACTCTAATATACGACACTATAGAGAAGAAAAGCCTAGACAATATTGACAGCCAATCAGAATCAATCCTGCTTTAAAGAGCTCAAGCATTTAAAGCGACAGACGACAGAACAACATCATCTGCTGGTGTGGATGATAATAATATTTATCGTTCTTGGTCTGAACGATCCTTAACACTCTGTGTGTGTGTGTGTGTGTGTGTGTGTGTGTGTCAGTGCTGTTGAGGAGTGTGTGTTGTATCTCAGTGACGGCTCCTGCAGAGATCAGCGCCGTCCGAGGATCCGCCGTCACCCTCTCCTGCTCCTTCACCTCCTCCAGTCGGGTGACCAGCGCCATGTCCGTCGACTGGAGCTTCAGGCCCGAGACCGGCGGTCCTGCCAAAATGGTGAGTTACACGTGTCTGGTGATCAGCTGGCGGTGAACATGAATCATTGGACTGATGGCGCACCCAGGGGTCAGAGGTCACTCGGGTCGTCAAACTGCTTTTGAACACGTTCTTTGTTTCTCTCCAGTTCTTCCACTTCTCGTCTCAAGCGTACCCGCCGCTGGAGGATTATTTTAAGGACCGTGTGAAGTGGCTGGGCAGCCCGTCCCGTGGCGACGCTTCCATCCAGCTGCTGAACGCCTCGCTCACCGATAACGGCACGTACATCTGCGCCGTCCGCAACCCTCCCGACTTCCACGGAAGCCCGGCCCAGACCGTCCTCACCGTCACGCCGCAGAGTGAGAGCACACATTCAGACTTTGCTTTCATGACAATTAAACACATTTTCTGTTTTTCTTGGGGTGAAATATGACACATTTTAAATACATTGAATCCAGAGGGACTCACATTGCATTCAAGGTTTACATTTATATTTTATCAATTCTTGTTTTCTCTGGGAATCGAACCCACGACCTGTCGATGTTGAGCACGTCCCGTCTGTGTTTCTGCCAGGACTGTCGCTGGCCTTCACGGATGTGGGCGTGCTGCTGGTGTTTGTTCTGGCCCCGTCAGGAATCATCATGCTGCTGCTGCTGGGACGGATCCTGTGTCCGTGCTGCTCCGACGCTCAGAGTCCCGCCGCGGCCCAACACTCGCCCATCGAGGTGCTCGCCGGGTAAGAAACGAGCGCACTGAAGCAGGGCGTTCAGAGGAACGCTGAACTGTGAGTGATGATTGTGTGTCTCCTGACAGAGAGGAGTATTTCTACAGCCAGACGGAGCAGAAACACTCGGTGTGCTGCTGTTACTTTAAGGTAAACCTCCGTCTGTTGGGAGACTTTATTCTGACTTATACCTGTATAGAATTGGTTTCATAATTGATGAGTTATGTTTGCATCCACCTATTTTTATGCGAATGTTGAGGCGGATACATTTTTTAATCTGAATTTGTCTCATATCTGATGAAGTTTGATTATTTTTTTGTCCTGTTTTTGAATCAGTCTGTATTGTATAAAGCGCTGTATAAATGAATCTGATGGTGGTGTTTGTTTCAGGGCTCTGAATATGAAGACGACTACATGCACGAGAAACCGCACGAACACACCTTCACCGAGTCACAGTGTTAGAACTCCTTCAGAGTGTGTGTGTGTGTGTGTGTGTGTGTGTGTGTGGTTCTTGCATGGATAAACTGGGACTTCTTGTTTGAGTGGGTAATTTTGGTTATTTATGACAGAAAGCGATGGACTGTTACTGTAATCTATGAATTAAATGACTATAAAAGCTTGCAGAAGACATGCTGATTTTGACAAAAACGAATCTACGTTCAGCATCGCCTTAGATGGTCACATAAGGGGTTCGAGGGATCTGATTGGCTGATTCTGTTCCCTGAGATCCAGCTTGCCTTATCATTTATTTTCACCCTGATAAAGATTTTTTGTACAAATCCTATTTTGTTTAGATAAATATGAAATATTACTTTAACATTATTAACATTTTTTATAAACTAACTATTTTTGATAATTCACATCATAGAACAATGTTAGCATTCAAACATCCAAAAGTCTGGATTGATTCCTGTTGGAGGTTTTATTACTGACGGCGACGCTGCCAGTTTCAGCTGTTTGATTAAAGAGAAAGCTTTCAGTTAAAGCTGCAGTCCATAAGTTTTGTCTTTGTCTCCATCTCTGTTTGATCCTGCACTTGCAGTTATTTGTGGAATAATCATCTTTATGTGGGTTGTGCATCGGCACGGCTCCTCAGCTATCTACGAATCTAATGTTTGCTGTCACTCACCGGTGTGGATACTGTACTTCAGAATCACAGATTCTATGTCTTGGAAATATGACCAAAATAAGAATTTTCACCAGAAAATGTCATCTGAACAAGTACATAACATGTCTGCCACTTTTGTTCTGACCAACTGAGGAAAAAAAGCATTATAATAAATCACACTGCCAATGGTGATTAAATCTACCGATCCCTTAGCTCATATCACATCAAACTGTGCAAATTATCATTATTGTTATACTTTGTTCTCAAATGTTAATGTTAACAACACCTGCATTGCATGACTAAGTGTATTTAGTGTGTGTTAGCATTACCTGTAGATTTCTTTTTAGATTTTGACTACGGGTGAATCTCCAGTTGTCACTGATGATTGTTATTTCAACATTTCTGGATTACAATCTGCCATCAAAATGATAAGTTAAATTATTCCAGCTGCTGTGAGAGAAGGCTATAAATGATCCGCTGCCTGCAGCATCCTCACATGATTTAGCCTACAAGCTGTAATGACACAAAGACGAACAGCGGCATGCTCGAATTTCCCACGGAAACCCACCAGTACCACCCGAACTAGAAAACATTATTACAAGTTTACCGTTGTGAATCGGGCTAAGGTAAGGAGATAGTTTTGAACGCTGGCTGGTTATGTACTTGCTTGGTTTTGGATAATTTTTACCCCAAAAAAGTTACGGACTGCAGCTTTAATACTGAAATATGATCTACATGTTAATTGATTTCATGAGCTGATCAGATGGCAGGTTGAATCTCACTGTAATATCTCTGAATGCTGTTGTTAACTCTCCAAACAGGGTTTAGTTGTTTTCAATCTATTTGCTGAAGCTTAAGGTCAAATGTATTAAAGCATTAAAAAATATATACAAAATATAAATAAATGACATTTAAATTAAACGCATCTGAATCTGATTTCCTGAATCTCCAAATATATTCTTTTATTCATACACCTTTCAAAATAAAGGTTCCAAAGGGGTTTTCAGAACCGTGGAACTGTTCGGTTCCCCAAAGAGCCTTTCAGTGATCAGTTCCTCGTCTGTCAGGCACTACTACTTTATGTCAACGAATGGAGACTCACTTGGGAGCCCCGGTCACCTCTAAATTTTAGAAAAACGGCCAAAGGAATTGGCGAGTGGAATTTGCATGCCAAGCAACTCCCCTTTACATACGGGTATATAAGTGGTGGCTCGCCATCAAATCGGAGGCCTTTCCATTCATTTGTTTCTGGTTGCAGTCATTTCCTGTCTTTATCTGATGGCTACGATCACTGTCGAGAGCATGCTGAGACAGCGTTCATGGATGGTTCATTGTAAGAATATGAAATTGTCGACCCTGCTGTCGAGACTCAACTTCCTTGTGAAGGAACGAGTCCCCTCTGCTGTTAGAATGCAGAGCCACGGCCATGGTTAACATTCTGGGAGACCTGAGGGTTAAAGTGGGAGCACTTCTGCTGGGCCAGTCCCCACAGACCTCCCACTCCTCTGCGGTGTTGTGTGTCGTCCAGCTGCCTGATGATGGTGCAGGTCCTTTTCATGGGGGACCGACCCAGCGTGTCATTCGGCGCTCTGGGTCAAGATCAGATGGCGATAGCTGCATCACAGAGTGGGCTCTTGTCCTCTGCAGAGGAAGATGATGCCAAGCTTCCCCCTTCGGGCGTGGTCACTCACACTAGGTCAGATGCAAAGTTGATGGTCATGCTTGTTCCACCCCAGTGCCTTTCTTCCTGGAAGTTCATGAGGAGGTTTAGAAGTTGTGGAAAGCACCTTTTACTATCCACAACTTTAGGGCAGTTGTGGTCTAATGGTTAGAGAGTTGGACTTGTAACTTGTTGGACTTGGCAGGACAAGTATCAGTGCTGGCAGGAAATGTACAGCACTCTCTTCCACTTATTACACACAACTAACCCCCAATCACTCCCCGGGTGCTGCTACAGCTCCGGGTGTGTCTGTGTTCAATGCTCACTGCTGTGTGTGTGCACTTGGATGGGTGAAATGCAGAACACAAATTCCAAGTATGGCACACCATACTTGGCTATGCGTCACTTTCACAATGGTAGGGCCACCAAGGTTTACGCAGACATTCCCCAGGTGGAGCGTGCAATTCCAGTGCACTTGTGCCCGCAATATGCCGCCACTTGACAGAATCGTCCATGCCTCCTGTCCAAGGCTTGTAAGACAACGACAGCTCTGGCTGCTAAGGCTTACGAGGCTGCTGGACAAGCGGCCTCCACCCTGCATGCTATGGCCATCCTGCATTGCCATAAGGCAAAAGCTCTCAAAGAGCTGCACGCGGGTAGTTCTGAGCCGGGGACAGTATCCCCTCAGCCTGAAATATTTTCAGAGGCTCCTGGGGCATATGTCATTTGCGGTATCACCACTCTGATATGGAGTGCTACAGCACTGGCTTCACAGCCGAGTCCCGAAATGGGCATGATGCCGCGGCACACTTTGTATGACCATCACACCGATCTGTCACCGATCTTTCAGCCCTTAGTCAGACCTTGCCATTCCACAGGCCGGAGTGCCCATAGAACAAGTGTCCAGGTACTTTGTTGTCACAACAGATCCCTCCAGAACAAGCTGGGGTGCTGTATGCAATGGGCACGCAGCCTCGGGCTCCTGGACGGGACCTCGGCTGCAGTGGCATATCACCTGACTAGAGTTGTTTGTAGTGCTTCTCGCCCTGTGACAGTAGCGTATATCAACCACCAAGCCAGTGTACACTCATCTCTCATCTCTCAAGTCACCCCCCACCTCCTTCCTTCCACTCTAGATAAAAGAAGGTTGTTGCTGATGACACTGTTTGGATCCGAGTCTGTGCAGTAGAGCCATGGGATCTAGGTCCCGCCCATGCTCCCACTCCCACTGACTCATTCACAAGCACAGCTGTCAATCATGATGTTACACCCCTCTTTTTATAGCATCAAATAACTATGGGGCTGTTTAACAAAAAACAAAAGTTTGTGTTTTGGCCATTCATTTACACATCAACAGTATTTTGGGGGCATGAAAATGCAATCTTTGGAAAAAAGTGCAAGTTTTTGAAACAACACCATTATTGTCTTTGTGTAAACTACAAAAACACGAATTTGTGAAAACGGTGATGTTATGCTCATATGCGTGTTATATGTTCAATCTATAGGCGCATAGTGTTTCTTCATAACGTCGCCAACTACTGGCCTGAAAGCAGAATACAGCATTTTTTAGTCATTTCCGCAGATCCGTGTGAACAGGGATTGTTTTGACAACATTATCGTCTGTGTGCGAAAAACGCAAAGGAAAAAGGTCTCAGATTTTAGTACATCGTTGTCGTGTAAACATACCCTAAAACCAAACTTATTGGAAAAACGAACACTTGAACATATGTCTGCTTGATAGGAACTACCTAAAATGATAGAAACCATCTTTGGAAAAAAACAATTTGAAGTGTAATGAGATTTTTAGTTTGGCTCGCGTCCCATTGGATTACATGGAGAGGGTGGGGTTTATGACCTATACAAAATACAGCCACCGGGGGGGATTGAAGCGCTTTGGCTTCACTTTTCAGGATGTGTGCGGTACATTTGACTAAAAGGGAACTAAACATTGTTCATCAATGGCATCAAAAATCTTTATTTGGGAAAAACACTTAATTTATCAAATGTTGAGATGTTTCAAATCTGTCTTGAGATGGACATTATAGTCTTACATTATTTTAGTAGTATATTTCTCCTTGTTTATTAACTTTTGTTCACATGACTTATGACAATGATCAAATGAATGCTGCTTATGGTTTTATTTTCATTGGCAGATCTCTTTTTTTGAATGCAATCAGTTCATTATTGGTTATGATGAATCTCAAGCCATTTCTCTAAGTAATATCAGCATGCAATATGAATGTGTGGATGTAAAAGCATTTTGAGGAGGTTTTTTGATGCTTTAACTGATATCTTACAGCCTAGTGTGAGTCGCACCTCTCTAATGCATCCAGCACGAGTGTGTGTGTGTTTGTGTGTGTGTTAGTCATCCGCTCTGGATGTCGCTCTGGCCTGTTGCCATGGAGACGGCGCATCAGTGGAGATACAGGGGATTCAGCAGTGTCCGTGGGGTCTTGTGAACACACACACATTAGGAGGGAGAGATGGATGGAGTTTCACCGTCAGCTGGAGTCAGAGGATGCCGTTTCCGTGTGGTTGCCGTGGCAACAGTTGCCGGCCTGATCGGGGGTGGAGGTGCAGTCGTTTTAGGGCGTCTGATGCAGACTGAAGGTATCCACTCACACACACACACACACACACACACACACACAAGATCCGAATCAGCAAAATGCAAATGCACTAAAAAGTGCTGCACAGAAACACTGTTACACCTGTAGCACAAACACACCTGAAACGCATCGTTGCATTTGAATGCTGCAGGTTCTGTCTGTTCCACCTTGATCCATCAGGTTTCTGCAGGGTTTTATTATTGCTTTAATATAATATTCATGTGCATTATGTCTTAATAAAGTAGATTACTCGACTTTATGGCTTGTCTTTAATTGATTTCTGGTCTGTCAGGTTAACACATTGTTATTTGTGTAGCACTTCAGAAGATTGTTGAGATCAGTCATAATTCACCCAAACATGATCAGTCTGTCATCATTCACTGATGTCCTTCAAACATTAATGACTTTCTTTCTTCCGCTGAACACAAAAGAAGATATTTTGAAGAACTGTGGGAACCAATAACAAAAAAGGACCCCATTGACTTTTGTTGATATTTCTCAGAATATCTTCTGTTGTGTTGTGCCATGAACAATCAGTCCTCAAGATGACCTTTAGTTCAGGATGATGACCTGTGTCCTCTGGTTTTAGGGACGGATCCTGCTCTTTAGATTCAGACATGGAAACCCCCTGCAGAATTACAGCAAATAAAGGCTTTCCAGTCAAACGTCACGGTAAAGACGTCGCTCCGCAGTAAATCAGACGACATCAGCCGCATCTAACTGTCCACGTGAATGTTCCCCATTGATTTCTGCGATTGATTTCTCTCTAAAACAGGGAAATAACATCAATTATAGAAGGGAGAAACTCTCATTGAAAGTGTTTATCACAGTGAAGCTGCTTTGAAAATCTGTATTGTATAAAGCGCTGTAGAAATAAATGTCGTGAATAAAACAAAGATTATTGGAGTACGTTTGGCAAGATAATACTGTTTAAATCCTCATGAAAGGAAAGTTGCACTGGTCTTTTCTTCTCGTATATCTGAGTGAAATGGCCTCGCAAACAAGAACAAATGTAGGGCGGGGCTTGATTGTGTCTGTGGGGAATTGATTGGATGGTTGTGGTTTGCTATTGGTGGATCATGTGAGTAACAGGTTGCCCCGCCCTCGTCATCAGAGAAGAGATTCTGATTCAAGATTATGAGGAAAAAAATAATGAGTGCACGAATAAATCATTTAGAATAAACACTGCAATATTCCCTTTTTTTCAAAGTGGAAAAATAATAAGTGTGGAGATAAATGACTTGAGAGGAAAAACTTTTTAAAAATTCATGTTTCAGTGTGCTACAGATTATTTGTAATTATTTGTGTGATGATACTAGCAATTTCTGAGTGAAAGGAAAGGTGTGTTTCAGAGAAGATGAGTGTTTGAAGATGTGGGTGGTTTGACCTTCACAGACACAGAAGAAGATGATTTTAACGTTGGGAGAGTCATGCGGCGCTGATGGAGATGTCCAGCCGCTGTGCTAATGGGTCAGAAAGGGTCCCGGAGGAATCGGCCCCTGTGATCCTGCTCAAGATGGAGAGAAAGAGCCCGGATCCACACCCTGGGGCGAGATCACATGGGCATCGATTCACAGCCGTTACCATGTGAACAAGGCAGCCTTAATGTGGCTGTTCCTGCATTACAATGGCGCGCGCGCACAGCTCCATGGACACACACACAGGTGCTCATATAAACACACTGGTGTTCACTGAGCAGAAACACTGAGGGAGAATCTCAGCGGACAGTTTGATGCTATTCAATCATTCATATAGAGTGTGATCAGGGCGGGGTTGCGCGCGCGCGTCTGCGGGAGGGGTGGGCTCAACGGGTTCATCGGCGCGCGCGCGCGTGTGAGGGAGGGGGTTTATAGGGTGGGATTACTCTCATTGTTGGCAGTGGCAGCGCAGACAGACAGACAGTGTGACTGAGGCTCAACTGTGATGAGTTTAAGCATCAGAATCATCAGCTGTTGATACAGCCGGTGTGTGAGAGAACGAGAGAGAGAGAGAGAACGAGAGAGAGGAGAAGAGAAAAGGAAGAGTCAGAGCGAGACGCTGAAAGGATACAACTATGCTGTGCTGTATCAGAAGAACTAAGCCGGTAAATATCTGGATCATTCACACCTTTGCTGCTGTAACCTGTGATGATGATGATGATGATGATGATGATGATGATAGGAGGCTTTAACTGTTTTATCTGATGATGAGCAGCATCACTGCACACACACACACACTGTAAAGCACGCGAGATCAGTGTTTAATCAGGACTGTACCTGTCAGACAGGTGTATTTGATGCTCATGTTGTATTATATGAGTGTAGTAGTGAAGCTGGAGTGTGTGTGTGTGTGAGGGAGTGTGTGAGATGAGTTTCAGGGTGTGGTGTGTGTCTCAAGACATACATTAGTGTCTCAGAGGAATTATAATGATTTCTCTGGAGATTAAAGTTGGATGTAATTAAGCTTTGATTGCCCCCAGGCGGAAATATACCTGCTTTATGACGAGCGGAAGGTTTTATGTTCTTTAAAGCTGATGCACGCGCGCGCGTGTGTGTGAGCCGCGCCTCGCACCGCTTTTGAGGAATCCTGTCGTGTTCATATCGGTGTGTTCGGGTCTGTTAAACATCTTTACTCATCTTTACCGCAGGTGAATCCGCGCGCTTCGCGTCTCTTTTGTTCTTACACTCCACTGAACGCGACGCGAGTAGAACGCGAGCGATCAGCGGAGCGTCTGAAACGAGAAAGAGATGTGAGAGCGAGAGAGAGGGAGACAGACAGCGGGATGGAGATGTAGACATGAGGAAGATGAAGGGTGTGGTCTTGTCTCACTTCTGCAGAAACACGCGCGCGCACCCACGCATCCGTTCGATTCTTTATTTGAATATTGTGGCAGTGAATCAGGTGCAGATCTGACGTAAGCGCGTTTTAATGGCGCGTGAATATTCATGAGTGTGCGTCAGTGTAGGTGAATTATAATCGCGACCTAAAGATTTTAAGGCGTGCCTCGTGTGTGTGTGTGTGTGTGTGTGTGTGTGCGCGCGCGCGCGTGTCGTGGGATGTTTGAGTGTGTGTGTGTGTGTCGTGGGGGCGGGTGGATTTAAGGTGTGGCTCCTTCCACAAATACTGCAAGACTGTGTGCAGATGTGTCCTGCATAATTTTATTTTCTTATGATCATTTATTGAGAAAACGTTCCATTCATTCACTTGCTTTATGAGTTTAACATGCAGAAATTCAGATCCTGTGGTCTGATGTCAAATATCTCCTCCACAGGGTTTTATGACCATATGAGCAACCAGTTGATCTGAAAACGACTGATTTCTGTCTGATTATTGATCTTGTTTTCGCTACTGGTCATTTTATAGCCTTTTGTTTCGGCGTGACCTTTGAACCCAGCAACCATAACCCAGTTACATTCCCAACCATCAAATGAAATGACCCGTGACCTGCTGCCGGACACAAGGCCGTGTAGACGTGTGCTTGAGGATGAGTTACGATCAGGCCTCGTTTGAGTCCTTCCAGTTAATGTCAGTCCTGTCAATCTTCTTGACTGGACACGCCCTCATTTTCCTGTAAAAAGAGATTGGCCACTGCGTCCAGCGTTTGCATAACTCTTTAATTTACAGGCTTTAACCTGTTAACTATTGCCATTTTCCCTGTCACATATTTTAGTAGTCATCATAAATTAAGTATAAAACACTCCGTTTTAAATTGGACATCGTGTTACCGTGGAAACGGAGCTTTAAAACCTTTTAGCGGGCTCCTCCCCCAAGTGGGCGGTGTCATGTTTCACATTTTACAAAAGGTTTCATGAAGTTTGGAATGCATAGTGTATTTTCACGTCTGTGTTCACAAAGGGAACTGACCGTTAACAGGTTAAAATCAGTTTGTCATACGTGAGAAACATTTGTGCATCGATGTTCATTCCCCCATTAAAACCAAATCACGTCAAACACTCCTGGAGATAATTTTGGACTCAATTTGCTCAAATCAAGTTAATTAATTGCTTTTTTTGTGTAGAAAAATTGCAGTCTATTGTTAGTTTCATTCTGACATTTCTTCAGCCGTTAATGAGTGTTACTTCAGAGATCAGCTGATGATGTCATAATATGTGGTGTGAATATGACTCATGAGAATGACTCACTCTGAGTGACATCACACACACACACACACACACACACACACACACACACACACACAAGCAAGCAACAGATCCAGATCCGAGCGCCGTGTGTCAGAACACCTGTTGACCATCGCAATGTGTTATTTTAGTATCATTGAGATACTATTATAGCTATTAATAATAAAAATCTGGACGGATCAAATTTCACTGTGACCGACAGCCAGAGATGCTTATTGATTGATATTGAGTGTAGTACAGTCTGCATCTACAGGTTATGAGGTCTAAAGTCAGAACAGATGCTGCATAAACGCCAAATCCACCGAGGGCAATACAGCATTAGAATAAATCCTTATACATATGCAGAAATGACATCATTTTCTGCAGTCCATTAGTAAGATTGCATATATAAATGAAAAAGTGTATGGGAATCAAATTGCCTTCATCTAACTGTCATTCATTTGGCATGTGTTCAGTTTGCATTTATGATTTTACACTATTTTCATCTGCTTCAAGCTACTTATGAGTTCGTTCTATGAATGTTTTTGTCATGCATTATATATGTCACACATTTTATTTCATTTTATGCTTGCTTTTTTTCATTAGACACATTTGAATATTAAATTAAAAGACCCTTGGTGGACAAATGCCGCCCTGGACCCTGATGGATAAGGTAAATATTGACCCTTAATATTCAGCTGTCTCATCTTTCTCCCTGATTCTCGGTCAGAAACTCTTTCATGTCTTCACAGTTGCTTTGCTTTTATCTTTGCCATTTTAGGCTGATATTGATTATTAATATGAACAAGTTAATGATATGTGATATTGGTCGACGTCTCCTGTTGCAAACACTGACGTCAAACGTGTGTGTGATTCTGAAGAGACTGAACTCAGACTGAACTCCAGCTCTTAATCACGTCTGGATGAATCCCAACAGGAAACATGGACAGTCCTGTGAAACATGGAGACAGACGCGTCTGTCAACAATTCAGCTTGAGATCCGTCTGGATAATTATTATCACTCCAATGAAAATTCACCTCCTAAGAATACCTCCCAGAGTTTTTTTTACAGACTAATCAAACGAAGAGACACAAAGTCTTTTCCTAGCAAAGATGAGACACACTGAATCCTTCATGTCACCAATCCCAGGAAACTCGCTCAACACAGAGATGCTTGTAATTATGGGTTTGCAGCAGCCGAACATCTTCTGAGCTCTAGTTAGAAATCAATGATCCAGATTCTTCAGTTGGACATCCAATTAAAACATAATAGTACATACAGATGCCATATGGGAAGGTATTTTCCTTTGGCTGCTCACTGTAAATGCCCGTTCTAAATGTAAAAATGCATAGCAGAGTCCACACCACAACTATAACGATAAGGACACAGAGGAATTATATCATTGGAAGCATGATTTTTTTTTTAGCAGATGAACGATAAAAAACAATCAGAATCCATCCTGCTTTAAAGAGCTTGAGCATTTAAAGTGGCAGGCGACAAAACTGCAGTGCTTATAATAAACAGAACAATGTTGTGTGTTGGTGTGGATGTTAATATAGTTGTCATTATAGTTCTTGGTTTGAACAGGCTTTTAGGAACCGATCCATGTGTCCATTCAGTTTGTCGGTCAGTCAATCAGTCAGTCAAGATATAACGGAGTAGAGATATAGTCTCAATATGAAAGAGAATGGTCAGTTCTCTTTCGTATTGAGACTATATCTCCACTCCATTACATATTCTATATGTACGGGAATTTGACCCTCCAGGTCGGTTGATGTGGATACTCTTTGACAATCTGACTGTGCTGATCACACCCTAGTTAGTGCCCTATAAAACACCCTTAGTGGTGTGAATTCATTGCTTCTTTGATCTCCACTTTGGTGCAAGATGTGGAAGCTCTATACTTTATTCAGTGTGTAATCCACTTACTTTAAGGTTGGGTGTCTGTCTGCAGGCAGCCTCCAAGGATTTCTGTGTGAAGTTTTCTCATTTGTTTTCAGTTGCATTGATAGAAGTTCTCTGTAAGGCGTATTGCATGCTGTGGCATAAGCTAACACGCCTAGGAGTAGCTTTGCGGTCTTACTGTTCGAAGTAAGATCCGAGTGAACTTCTTTCATTCCTTACATTACTCTTTGTCTCTGGTGCTCCTCGAAGTGGCTAATGCAGTCAGATACGGTGGATGCACAATAGAGTATAACATTCACAAGTTGCTTCTGGGTAGCGATATGCTGGTATCGGGTTGCGCCAGCTCCCTATCGCCAAGTGTCGCAGCATGGGCAGTCCTGAGGCCAAGCCCCTGGGTCCTTTCAACTATGACTCGGGGGTATCGGTTTTACTTTTCTGGCATACTTTCTTGACAAGGATCCCTTTGTGACCTACAGTTGTAGACCCACAACACAGAGAATTATTGTGGGAAGAGATTATTGGACTCCTCAAAAAAATGGGCCATCAGGGAGGTGGAAAAAAGCAACCGACAAGCCATTTTTTCTTTCATTATTTCCTCGTACCCAAATGAGATGGGGGGCTTACGTCCAATCTTGGACCAAAGGGATCTAAACAAATATATTCGGCCCCTGACAGTTCCAAGGGTACAAGAGGCAATAAACAAAGGCAATTGGTTTGCCACTTTCAAGGATTCCTACTTCCAGATACCTATCTGGGAATGTTATTGGCAGTTTCTGATGTTTCAGTTCGAAGACCTACGAAATCAGAGTCCTCCCCTTTGACATCACCTTGGCCCCTCGGCCATTCACAAGGTGTATGGACACAGTCCTGGCACCCCTTTTTCACCTAGGTATCAGGGTCTTGAATTATCTAGACGACTGGTTGGTCTGTGCCCAGACAGAAAATATATGTTTGTGCTTGTGAACAATCTTTAACGCTTGGGTCTTTGTATCAATATGAAGAAGTTGGAGCCATCTCAAATCACTCAGTTTTTGAGTCTGATTTTAGACTCCAGAAAAGCAATTGTGACTTTAACTTAAGAGAGACAGCAGGCAATAAAAGCTTGCCTCTCTCACTTTCGAGTAGGGGTGAAAGTCAGCTGGGGACTGTGTCTCTGCCTAATGGGTCTAATGGCAGCCACAGTGCAGGTGCTGCCGCTTGCTCTTTTACATATGCGACCTGTGCAGTGATGCCTCTTCCGCCTAGGGTTACATCCCCAGACCCCTCGGTCAACAAAGGTGATGGTTATGTGGAGACTCTGGGTAGCTCTCTGCTGTTGGAGGTGTGGGATGAACATGGCAAGAGGCAGCATGCTAGGCCCAGTATACCTTTGACAACTTGTATCAACAGATGCTAGGCTGCGGGGCAGTTCATGCATACTGGGGCATCAAGGGATGCTGGAACTAGGCAGGTCAGCACATCAATGTGCTAGAATTGAAGGTAGTCCATTTTGCACTTCAACACTTCAGGCCAAGTCTTCACGGGTATCATATACTGGACCACACAGACAGTCTCAGGTGTAGGGCAAGCTGTTTCAACCCTTCTCTGGGTATTGAGCTCTGGGCCTGGCCCCTGAAAGGGCTGGGTTAATATCTATGGGACTACCAGACAGAGTGGTCAAGACCCTGGAAGGAGCTTGTGCTTCCTCAACAAGGGCAGCCTATTCCTTTAGCCTTTTAGTCTTGGTGTGAGGGGCGCAAGGTGAACCCCCTCACATCTACAGCTCCTGATATACTACAATTTCTGCAGCAACAATTGGATGCAGGGAAATCTCCCTCCACCCTCAAGGGGCATGGTGGCTGCCGTGAAGACTGCTCAAGTGGGGGATACAAACTCTCAGAGTGCTGTTGTAGTCTGATTTCTCAATTCCTCAAAGGTGCTCTTAGATGCACAGCACACAGTACAAGACATATCATACCACAGTGGGACTTCGAGTCCTGACGGCACTTCAGCAACCCCCATTTGAGCCCCTTGAATCAGCAGAACTGAAATGGCTGTCTCTAAAGACAGCCTTCCTGCTGGCAATAACCTCTGCCAAATAGAAAAGGGGAACTTTATGCTCTCTCAGTCCATAAAAGCTGCTGTAGGTCTATGCCAGAGGGTTATACTGTGCCCAAACCCAGCTTTTCTGCAAAAAGTGCTGTCTGATCTACACCTAAATCAATTAGTTGAACTTGAGGAGATGGAACAAAGAACCAATTTGCCCAGTAAGAACACTGTCAGTCTGTCTACAGCAGACAAATGCATTCAGACAAATGGATCAGCTGTTTGTATGCTTTAAAACAGAGTGTTGGGGCAAGCCACTGTCTAAGGCGAGGCGTTCGCATTGGGTTGTAGAGACAATCCAGATGGCCTTTAAAGAAATGGATGGACCACCATTGTCTGGACTGAGGGCACACTCAGCTCAAAGGGTTGCAACCTCATGGGCTTTGTTGCAGGGTGCCTCTCTGAAGGAGATTTGTGATGCAGCCACATGGTCATCTCCATCCACCTTTACTAAGTTCTATAGACTGAATGTTTCAACCAGTCCCTCCTTTGGGGAGCTGGTGCTGGGAGCTACCAGAAACGAACATGTAATCTAAGCTGGACTCCTTGAGGCCACTCTGGGACATGTTCTGAACAAAGGATAGCAATGAATTCACGCCACTGTGGGTGTTTTCTAGGGTAATGATTAGGTTGTGACTGGCACAGCTGGATTGTCTTAAAGAGTATCCATGTCACCAAACTTGGAGGGTCTAATTCCCATACACATAGAATATGTAACGGAGTGGAGAGATAGTCTCTTCACTCAGAGAACCAAGGTTACATCATAACAAACATTTTCTCTATTTCAGCTTAACTGTCACCCCCTTTTTGAGCATAGATGTGAAAATGCACTGAAATAGTTGTAATTCATGAATGATTTGGTTGGTCTCTTTTTAAAGAACACAAGCAAATAATGAAATTGTAAAAAAAAGTTATTGTACTGGACTAAACATTTTTATTTTGTACAAAATATATATTTTACAAAATAATTAGAACTCTTTAAATTGCTATATAATCTATGTCTAACCAAGGTGTGTTCCAAATTTGAAGTTGTTATCACAAAAATTGAGGTTCCTGTGAGATTTTAAGCACTTTCACAAGTTCGCCTGCCCATTCAGTCTGAATGGTTAATGGTAAAACAAACTTGGCTTGCTGTCCTCGAAGGAGGGTCGAACCCGAGGCTCGGCTCAAGCTCCGAGTTAAACCCCCCTATAACAGTACTGCATAGAGGGAGAATAAGAGAAATAGAGGAGGAGATGGGGAGGAAGAGGGATGCTGGAAGAATTGTCGCTGGGATGACGCAGTGACTGCTGCTTATATACGCTTGTAATGATGATTGACAGGACTGAATGTTTAGGCTCCTCCCGAACCTATGTTTGGAACTACATTTACCAAAAACAGAATACTAATGAGTTCTCCTGTCACAACTTAATATATTTCTGTCACAGTATCACCTCTGTCACAAAACTACGGCCAAATATGAAAGCTTCAGTCTCAGACTTTTCCAATGATAAGTATTTTATCAAGATCATAAAAAGATTTGATTATAAAATAGTGGAGTAAAATTTGTAAAATATGAAACATGACACCACCCACTAGGGGGAGTAGCCCCGTTAAATGCTTTTAAAGTACCATTTCCATCGTAACGCAATGTCCAATTTCAAAGCAGTTTTCACAGGACGAATTTTGAAGGGGTGATGACAGTTCTTAAGTGTGCTTGAATGTTTCACAGGTAAATGTGAGCGGCTCGGATGAGTCTGTTTGAGTCACTAATGGTGTTTGTGTTTCTGGTCTCAGGTTGAGAAGAACGAAGAGGCTGATCAGGAGATCAAGCAGGATGGAACCAAACCGGAGGAAAACGCCCACAAGGCCGCTACCAAGATCCAGGCCAGCTTCCGCGGACACATCACCCGGAAAAAAATGAAAGACGGAGAGAAAGAAGAGGACAACGACGCTGCTCCGGACGAGTCCGCCGAGACCACGGAGGAGAAGGAGGAGCGAGTCTCTCCATCTGAGGAGAAACCGGCCGAGGTTTCCACAGAAACAGCAGTGGAGAGCAAAGCAGCCGAGCAACCCAACTCGCCCGCTGCAGCTGAAGCCCCACCCACCACCGCAGCTGACCCCGCCCCCTCAGACACGCCCACTAAAGAGGAAGTGCAGGAGCAGCTGCAGGAAGCGGAGAAGCCTAAAGAGGCCGAAAGCACGGCGACCGCAGACGATGCAAATGCACAGAAGGAGGACGAGAAGCAGGAGGAAGCCAAACAAGCCGATGTGCCTGACGCCGCTGCCGAGAGCCAGGAAACAGACCAAATAGACAAAAAAGGTGCGTCAGAAACACAGTACTTCAGTTGCATTTTTTCCAACTAATGTTAACAAATATGCATAGATATTAAAACGTGTTGCTTATTGTTAGTTAATGCATTTACTAATGGGATCTTATGGTAAATGTTTCTGCATCCATTAATTCTGACATCATCTAAACACGCTCATGAATCCGGTTCTCTGCGGTTTGACTGAAAGCTTTTCACTGAACAGAGTTTCCGTTTCGGTCACATTCATGAGATAAATTGTTCCGGCCCACAGCTTCAGTAATGGGCCGGACAGCAACATTAACTCAAGCGCAGTATTTATCAGTGGTTTGTAAGTGTGTTTATTGTGGTCTTTGCAGAGGCCATCGAAGACTCTAAACCAGCAGAAGAGGCCGTTTCAGATGCAGGCAAAGAAGAGAACGTTTAACGGACGACCAGTGAAATGTAAAATCTTTAATGATCGACAGACTGCTCTTTACCCTGATGATGAAGACAGTCTGCTTTTATGTTTGTCCTCTTTTCTGGTGTGGCAATGATTTTCTGACATTTGGAGGGAGTTTTCTGAAGCAGCCGCTGATGTCAGCGAAGGACACAAACCTTGAGCTCTTCTCCTCCAGTGATCCAGCGCTGCTCTTCTGTCCATCCGTCTGCCGTTTCGGGCTCATCGCATGAGAATCCTTCCTCCAGAGACCAGAACCTTCTCACACGCACCCAACTAATACATGTGGCTTCTTTTAATGTCTGTGGTGTTGTTATGACAGTTTAATTGGAGATATTGCTGCACTGATGTTAAAAATTGAGAAAATCCTACAAAAAGAAAAAACGCCAGCCTTTCTGTTCAAGTGAGTTTGAATCTAAGGAGTAAAATCGTGGAAAATGGTTTCATGTCTGTTTTCAAAATAAAGAAATGTGCCAATTACATTGATGATGTGTGTTGTTCTTTCGGCCTGAGTTTGTCTGCAGATCACATGTGATTTCATTTACAGTAGATGATGTTCTGATGAGTATTAATCAGGATTGTATTAAATATCAGATATCAGATATCTTCTTTCATTAAAATCCTTTTAATGTTTCAACTGGACAATCCAGTTTGAATCCTGCAGGTCCACAAACACATTATCATTCCTGTCTGTCTTGTATGATCACATGCTCAGAAACACATTTGACAGAATTTATTTTATTATTGCAGACATTGTTTGAAATTAAAATTTTGAAGAAGTACCTTCAGTTTTCAGTGAATATGAAAACGAGGGTTTATAAGCACTGCTGTGTGAAAGAAGACAAACCTGTATTATATTATATTATATTATATTATATTATATTATATTATATTATATTATATTATATTCAGTATTAAAATCTCTGTGCAAACAGAGATATAAACTGTACAGAATTAATACTGCTATTAGAAATAACATTTATAAATATGGAAATGTAACTGTATTGTGCACTTGTTATAAAAAGCATGTGCAACTGTTGCCAGAGATCATGACTGTTGCTGCTCAATTCTCCCTGGTCTTCATTGTCTCATCGTTTCGCTTACAGTCCCTGCATTATTAATTACAGGTCAAACATTCATCAGTTTCTCCCAGCAATTGATCATAAATCATTAACCTAAAAATCTTTGTAAAAAAATTTAAAAAAATACTTATGAAAAGTGTACTTATGAAAAGTGTACTCATAAAATACTTATGAAAAGTGTACTTATTAAAAAATACTTATGAAAAGTGTACTTATAAAATATTCTGAAAAGTGTACTTATTAAAAAATACTTATGAAAAGTGTACTTATTAAAAAAAATACTTAATGAAAAATGTACTTATAAAATACTTATGAAAAGTATACTTTTAATTATAAAATACTTAAAGGTGTACTCATGAAATACTTATGAAAAGTGTACTTATTAAAAAATACTTATGAAAACTGTACATGAAAAGTACACATTTTATAAGTACTCTTTTCATTAAGTATTTTTTAATAAGTACACTTTTCATAAATATTTTTAAGTACACTTTTCATAAGTATTTCTTAATAAGTACACTTTTCATAAGTATTTTTAATAAGTATACTTTTTATAAGTATTTTATAAGTACACTTTTCATAAGTATTTTTTAATAAGTACACTTTTCATAATATTTTATAAGTACACTTTTCATAAGTATTTTATAAGTACAATATTGTTTTAGTACACTTTTCATAAGTATTTTTTAATAAGTACACTTTTCATAAGTATTTTTTAATAAGTACACTTTTCATTAAGTATTTTTTAATAAGTACACTTTTCATAAATATTTTATAAGTACACTTTTCATAAGTATTTTTTAATAAGTACACTTTTCATAATATTTTATAAGTACACTTTTCATAAGTATTTTTTAATAAGTACACTTTTCATATACTTTTAGAAGTACACTTTTCATAAGTATTTTTTAATAAGTACACTTTTCATAATATTTTAGAAGTACACTTTTCATAAGTATTTTTTAATAAGTACACTTTTCATAAGTATAAGTACACTTTTCATAAGTATTTTTAATAAGTATACTTTTCATAAGTATTTTATAAGTACACTTTTCATAAGTATTTTTTAATAAGTACACTTTTCATAATATTTTATAAGTACACTTTTCATAAGTATTTTATAAGTACAATTTTCATAAGTATTTTACAAGTACACTTTTCATAAGTACACTTTTTATAAGTATGTTATGAGTTCACTTTTCATAAGTATTTTTTAATAAGTACACTTTTCATAAGGCTTTTATAAGTACACTTTTCATAATTATTTTATAAGTACACTTTTCATTAAGTATTCTTTTAATAAGTACACCTTTCATAAGTACACTTTTCATAAGTATTTTATAAGTTCACTTTTCATAAGTATTTTATAAGTACACTTTTCATAAGTATTTTTTTAATAAGTACACATTTCATAAGTATTTTTTAATAAGTACAATTTTCATAATATTTTATAAGTACACTTTTCATAGTTATTTTTAATAAGTACACTTTTCATAAGTATTTTATAATTAAAAGTATACTTTTCATAAGTATTTTATAAGTACACTTTTCATAAGTATTTTTTTAATAAGTACACTTTTCATAAGTATTTTTAATAAGTACACTTTTCATAAGTATTTTTAATAAGTACACTTTTCATAATATTTTATAAGTACACTTTTCATAAGTATTTTTTAATAAGTACACTTTTCATAATATTTTATAAGTACACTTTTCATAAGTATTTTTTAATAAGTACACTTCATTTTAGAAGTACACTTTTCATAAGTATTTTATAAGTACAATTTTCATAAGTATTTTACAAGTACACTTTTCATAATATTTTATAAGTACACTTTTCATTAAGTATTTTTTAATAAGTACACTTTTCATAAGTATATTATAAGTACACTTTTCATAAGTATTTTTAATAAGTATACTTTTCATAAGTATTTTATAAGTACACTTTTCATAAGTATTTTTTAATAAGTACACTTTTCATAATATTTTAGAAGTACACTTTTCATAAGTATTTTTTTTAATAAGTACACATTTCATAAGTATTTTTTAATAAGTACACTTCATTTTAGAAGTACACTTTTCATAAGTATTTTATAAGTACAATTTTCATAAGTATTTTACAAGTACACTTTTCATAAGTTCACTTTTCATAAGTATTTTTAATAAGTACACTTTTCATAATATTTTATAAGTACACTTTTCATAAGTATTTTTTAATAAGTACACTTTTCATAAGTATTTTATAAGTACAATTTTCATAAGTATTTTACAAGTACACTTTTCATAAGTACACTTTTTATAAGTATGTTATGAGTTCACTTTTCATAAGTATTTTTTAATAAGTACACTTTTCATGAGGCTTTTATAAGTACACTTTTCATAATTATTTTATAAGTACACTTTTCATTAAGTATTCTTTTAATAAGTACACTTTTCATAAGTACACTTTTCATAAGTATTTTATAATTAAAAGTATACTTTTCATAATATTTTATAAGCACACTTTTCATAGTTATTTTTAATAAGTACACTTTTCATAAGTATTTCATAATTAAAAGTATACTCTTCATAAGTATTTTATAAGTACACTTTTCATAAGTATTTTTTTAAATAAGTACACTTTTCATAATATTTTATAAGTACACTTTTCATAAGTATTTTTTAATAAGTACACTTTTCATAATATTTTATAAGTACACTTTTCATAAGTATTTTTTAATAAGTACACTTTTCATAATATTTTATAAGTACACTTTTCATAAGTATTTTTTAATAAGTCCACTTCATTTCAGAAGTACACTTTTCATAAGTATTTTATAAGTACAATTTTCATAAGTATTTTACAAGTACACTTTTCATAAGTACACTTTTCATAAGTATTTTAATAAGTACACTTTTCATAAGTACGCTTTTCTTAAGTATTTTATAAGTTCACTTTTCATAAGTATTTTTTAATAAGTACACTTTTCATAAGTATTTTATAATTAAAAGTATACTTTTCATAAGTATTTTATAAGTACACTTTTCATAAGTATTTTTTAATAAGTACAATTTTCATAATATTTTATAAGTACACTTTTCATAGTTATTTTTAATAAGTTCACTTTTCATAAGTATTTTTTAATAAGTACACTTTTCATAAGTATTTTATAATTAAAAGTATACTTTTCATAAGTATTTTATAAGTACACTTTTCATAAGTATTTTTTTTAAATAAGTACACTTTTCATAAGTATTTTTTAATAAGTACACTTTTCATAATATTTTATAAGTACACTTTTCATAAGTATTTTATAATTAAAAGTATACTTTTCATAAATATTTTATAAGTACAATTTTCATAAGTACACGTTTCATTAAGTATTTTTTAATGAGTACACTTTTCATAAGTATTTTATAATTAAAAGTACACTTTTCATAAGTATTTTATAAGTACACTTTTCATAAGTATTTTTTTTAATAAGTACACATTTCATAAGTATTTTTTAATAAGTACACTTTTCATAATATTTTATAAGTACACTTTTCATAAGTATTTTATAATTAAAAGTACACTTTTCATAAGTATTCTTTCAAAAAATACTTATGAAAAGTGTACTTATGAAAAATACTTATGAAAAGTGTACTTATTAAAAAATACTTAATGAAACGTGTACTTAAAAATATTTATAAAATGCTTACTTTTATATAAAAAGCATATTTATATAAATATTTATGCAAAATGTACTTATGTACATAAATATTTATACATAAATGTACTTTTTTAAGTACACTTATGAAATGTGTACTTAAAAATATTTCTAAAAAGTGTATTTATAAAAATACTTATGACAATTGTACTTTAAGTCTACTTATAAAAACACTTGATATATCTTGATAAAGTACACTTTTCATAAGTATTTTTTAATAAGTACACTTTTCATAATATTTTATAAGTACACTTTTCATAAGTATTTTATAAGTACAATTTTCATAAGTATTTTACAAGTACACTTTTCATAAGTACACTTTTTATAAGTATGTTATTAAAAAAATACTTATGAAAAGTGAACTCATAACATACTTATAAAAAGTGTACTTATGAAAAGTGTACTTATAAAAGCCTTATGAAAAGTGTACTTATTAAAAAAAATACTTATGAAAAGTGAACTCATAAGTACACTTTTCATAAGGCTTTTATAAGTACACTTTTCATAATTATTTTATAAGTACACTTTTCATTAAGTATTCTTTTATTAAGTACACTTTTCATAAGTATTTTATAAGTTCACTTTTCATAAGTATTATTTAATAAGTACACTTTTCATAAGTATTTTATAATTAAAAGTATACTTTTCATAAGTATTTTATAAGTACACTTTTCATAAGTATTTTTTTTAATAAGTACACTTTTCATAAGTATTTTATAAGTACACTTTTCATAAGTATTTTTTAATAAGTACACTTTTCATAAGTATTTTATAATTAAAAGTATACTTACTTTTCATAAATATTTTATAAGTACAATTTTCATAAGTACACGTTTCATTAAGTATTTTTTAATGAGTACACTTTTCATAAGTATTTTATAATTAAAAGTATACTTACTTTTCATAAATATTTTATAAGTACAATTTTCATAAGTACACGAATGAAATGTGTACTTAAAAATATTTCTAAAAAGTGTATTTATAAAAATACTTATGACAATTGTACTTAAAAAGTCTACTTATAAAAACACTTGATATATCTTGATATAGTCTTTATATGAACTGGGTAAATTTGACATGTAAATACTTTTTGTATTGACATTAAAAATGACTAGTCAGACTAGTCAGATCAGCACTGAGGAGGATTTACTGACGTCTCTGAGAAGTGAAGTTTACATTTTCATTTAAATAAAAAACACAATAACAACCATTTAAAGGGAGATCTAACAATCTTTATATTCCTTTATTTGCATGTTACATGATTAACACAATTCATAATCCTCATTTTCTCACCAAAAATTACAATCTTTTTTTTTATTCATAAACCCACTTTCAAATACATCAAATTCAAAGACTTTATTTCCATTTTAAACATTTTATGAAGTACTTTACAGTGCAGAAGGGTTTAAAAAATGACTGCGGAAACTTTAGAGTAAATAAACACAGTTAGAAAATGTTCATTGCTTTTCATGAAGATGTCAGTCAAACTACAGGGAAATTCTCTTTCTGTGCCACTGAGACTCCGGGGTCCCGTAGCAAAAAAGAGGATGGACAAAAACACACTGTCCGGTTTTCTTGTCATGTTACAGAGCAACGGGAGTAAAACACACACACTAAACATGATGAAAGTAAAGTCAAGTGTGTTTGTAGCTTGTGTAACTATCAAACACATGCACGCGCTGCAGAGGCATTCATCAGATACAAAATGCACGAGTCCTGTTCTGGAGTTCAGGACGCTTGACTTTGGATCGGATTAAACCCAAATATCCGTGTTCAGGGCACGAGTGCAGAGCTTCTGCGGACTACAGGAGACGCACGACTAGCCCTTTAAATCCCGTTCACACTGACACGAGCGCAACACGTGGGTTCATCCAATCAAGGCATCAGAGCTCACACACTGAAAGCTTATTGGCTGAGAGAGCTGTCAATCAAAGGGCTGTGGGTTTCTTTTTTCTTTAATATATGAATGTGTACATACAACCTGCTTTATGCTCTTTGAGAAATAAGAAGACGGATGCTTCACGAATTCAGCGACAAAGAAAACTAACATGAGTACAGATTTCAGTGTGGTTTGTAAATCATCTCTAAAATGGCTTTCATTTTAATATATAACGGGATCTATAATCGTTTGGCAGTCAGTGGATTCAGCTCATTTCTGTACAACTACTATTATAATAACTAATGAACAGAAATGATCAGTCTCTATAAATAATAAGAATAGTAGTGCAGCCGCTTCAAAGGTAAATCTAGTTTTAGAATGAAATATTTAAATATTTGTATTAAAAAGTTTAGTATCTAATTTCAGTTTGTTACAGGAAGCATCAAAGCGCCACCGCAGATAACTAACTACATATGAAGAAACCCGAACTGAAGATTCATTTCATTTCCATGTGAGGACATTCGATTCAAAAGAATATTTACAGACACGTGGAGGAGATTCGATGGGAATGAGCAGCGAATCAAAGGCGAGCATTCAACGGCGTCGTACATTTCAAAGTTCACACAGTGGAACGATGAACATTTCACAGACACACAAGGGTGTTCGTTTGTTTGTGACACACTTTACCATGGTAAAATCATTCCACAGAATTTTACAGATTTCCCTCCAAAATTAAAACTGACCATCAAGACAAACTTCAGGTGATTTTCCGTGAACACAGGAACCCTGCTGAAGAAGCACCTGCAGATCCGTCTGGGCCTGGTGTGGCCGGGGCCAGTGACATGGGAGGGGTTTAGTGGGTGGGGCTACACATATGGGCGGGACTTGGCTCTGTGAGAAGATTCTACAATCAATCACGACAAACACTGACATGACGCGAGCGTCTCATTCAGCTGGTGATTGTTCTGATCCTAGAGAATCTTCATGAACGAGGAAGTGTGTCTGTCACAATACAGTCCTTCTGTTATTAACCACATTTACATGATTCTTTCATTAGTTTACATTAGGCAGATTTCGCAACAGTATTATGGGAAAACACAATGGGATGAAGCATTTTCAGCATGTCTAGATGATTGCGTGGTCGGAACTTGGCTCCGGTTTTCTGAGGGAATCACATACATGCACTCGAACTGTCAGACAGACGGACATCACTGGAAGTCAGTGAATGACAATTTTCAGTTCTTAAAAAGAGCACCTTCTTTCTTTTCTCCATGTCATATTTTTCTCCTGATAATAAGACGGTCGTCCTGCCGGGGCATAACGGTGAGCGTGGATGACGGATGGAAACAGTCTGAGACGATCGACCGCTGAACATTAACACTTGAGAAGAGCCGAGAGGACGCACAGGAGGAGGAGCCAGAATGATTGACACATGCAGCCTGAGGCGTTGATGTCCCGCCCCATCCCCGGTTCTGAGAGAGAGAATCAGACAGACACATGCTGGTGAATGGCGACATCTGCTGGTTGACATGCTGAACTACATCTGTGTGTGTGTGTGTGTGTGTGTGAGAGAGAGAGAGACTCACTGTAGAGGAACACGCTGGCGTTGTGGATGCCCAGTCTGTTGGTAGCGACACACGTGTAGTTCCCATAATCGTCCTCCGTGACGTTTGCGACCACCAGCAGCGTACGAGAGCCACTGATCTGAATACTGACGCTCTGAGAGCTGGACAGTCTGATGAACACAAACACTCACATTATTACGGCTGTGAATCAGTTTTACTGTCTGAGGTCAGACGGATGAACACTGACATAAATGACCACAATTCAACTGTCGATATCTAGTCCTGAATGTATTAGTTATCATATTTACTCTATTATTTATTGAGTTCTGTAAGAACCTGTATTTTATTATTTTGTATTCATTATTTAATATGTTCTTTTTTCATTTTATCTGTGGAAACAGACAGACAGGATGAATCTCTTCAAATTGTCGTGCAAGTTTTTTAAGTTTAAGTTTTTCATCCAATATTTATATTTATTTTTTCAGCTTTATTTACATTTTTTTTTAATAGATTAAGACATTATTTACTTTTTATTTAATTTATTTTAGTAAAGTAAAATTTAAGTAACTTAAAGCTAAATAGAAAAATACTTAAAAAAAGACAAAAACTGACAAAAGCACATAACAAAATATTAATAAACACTATAATAGTATATGAATAATACTAAAATAAAAAAATGTTAGTTGAATGTTAGGTAAACATTAGCTGAATGTTAGGGTAACGTTAGTTGAAAGTTAGTGGAAACGTTAGTTGAAAGTTAGTGGAAACGTTAGTTGAATGTTAGTGGAACGTTAGTTGAATGTTTGGGGAACAGTTGAATGTTAGTGGAAATAGTTGAATGTTAGGGGAACGTTAGTTGAATGTTAGTGGAACGTTAGTTGAATGTTAGTGGAACGTTAGTTGAATGTTAGGGTAACGTTAGT
Source organism: Ancherythroculter nigrocauda (assembly GCA_036281575.1). Classification (NCBI taxonomy): domain Eukaryota; kingdom Metazoa; phylum Chordata; class Actinopteri; order Cypriniformes; family Xenocyprididae; genus Ancherythroculter; species Ancherythroculter nigrocauda. The sequence continues at coordinate 46,132,112 of VTFQ01000013.1, forward strand.
TGAATGTTAGTGGAACATTAGTTGAATGTTAATGGAACATTAGTTGAATGTTAGTGGAACGTTAGTTGAATGTTAGGGGAACATTAGTTGAATGTTAGTGGCACATTAGTTGAATGTTAGGGGAACAGTTGAATGTTAGTGGAACGTTAGTTGAATGTTAGGGGAACATTAGTTGAATGTTAGTGGCACATTAGTTGAATGTTAGGGGAACAGTTGAATGTTAGTGGAACGTTAGTTGAATGTTAGGGGAACATTAGTTGAATGTTAGTGGCACATTAGTTGAATGTTAGGGGAACAGTTGAATGTTAGTGGAACGTTAGTTGAATGTTGGGGAACAGTTTAATGTTAGTGGAAATAGTTGAATGTTAGGGGAACGTTAGTTGAATGCTAGGGGAACGTTAGTTGAATGTTAGAGGAACAGTTGAATGTTAGTGGAAAGTTAGTTGAATGTTAAGGGAACTTTAGTTGAATGTTAGGGGAACAGTTGAATGTTAGTGGAAAGTTAGGTGAATGTTAAGGGAATGTTAGTTGAATGTTAGTGGAAACGTTAGTTTGATGTTAGGGTAACGTTTGTTGAATGTTAGTGGAAACAGTTGAATGTTAGTGGAATGTTAGTTTAATGTTAAGGGAACTTTAGTTGAATGTTAGGGGAACATTAGTTGAATGTTAGTGGAAACAGTGGAATGTTAGGGGAATGTTAGATGAATAGGTGAATGTTAGAGAATGTTAAATGAATGTTAGGGGAATGTTAGTTGAATGTTAAGGGAATGTTAGTGGAATTGTGGGGGAATGTTAATTGAATGTTAGCGGAATGTTAGTTGAATGTTAGGGGAACGTAAGTGGAATATTAGGAGAATGTTAGGGGAATGTTAGTTGAATGTTGGGGGAATGTTAGTTGAATGTTAGGGGAACGTTAGTTGAATGTTGCGGTGATGTTAGTTGAATGTTAGGCCAATGTTAGATGAATGTTAGGGGAACAGTTGAATGTTAGGGGAATGTTAGATGAATATAAAGGGAATTTTAGGGAAATGTTAAGGGAACGTTAGAGGAATGTTCTGCAAACCTAAAAAGAACATTTTATGTTAGTAAAGCAAACTTTTCTGGCCAATCAAAAACAAATGTTAAAAATGCATGTTTTGGGAAGGTTCTAAGAACCAAACATCAGTCCCTCCAGGATTCCGCGATTCTGTGATTGCAGAATTTACCGCAAAATCAAGCAAACGCTGCAAAATTCGGAGGGGCTTGCAATTTTTCTAAATTGCCGCAGAATTTTCTGCAGATTTTGGGCCTGAACAAGTTGTGTGACGTCATCACAACGTACATTCAGCCAAAGGAAAGCCCACTTCGAAGTAGGCTATATGCGCTGAACTTGAATCGATCGATAAACAACTGTTTGCGCCGTTGCTTCGGCAATGCATCTGTCAGTCAGTCAACCACCGCAACAATCCCGCAACTCTCTCTCTCTCTCTCTCTCTCTCACACACACACACACACACACACACACACACACACACACACTCACACACGTGACAGCGTTTCCATCAATCGGTTCAGTTTATCAACAGTGTCTGTATGTATTGCCTGAAATAATTAAATAATAGTCAGAAAATAATTTATTTTATAGAATTTTGTTTTTACCTTTAGGCCAAAACTGAGCAAAAATTGCAGTTTGCTGCAGTTGTTATTTATATGACCAAAAATGTAAATCAATGAGATCTTTATAACAGTACAGCAGACTACTTACATAAAATGCATATAAATATAATTTGTCACTCTATATCTCCTAATAATATGTCTTGGTAAGAAGATATGCTTAGTTTTATGATAAAAGCTTTATAATTTTTATTGTGGGGGGCAAAACACAATGCAATGCAATAGGAATACAACGATGATTGAGAGATAAACAAAAAAATGTTCCTGAAAGCCTGTTGTATCATATTTGATACATAAAATATACAAAATTGAATGATAAAATATATAAACCTTTCTAAAGGGGGAGCATATACCCCCAGACCCCCCTAGAGTACCTGACAACCATGCCCCCTTTCACAAAATCATGTGGGAAACACTGCAATATTCATTTTATAATTTGGTGTTTTATTAAACATTTTATAATTTGGTGTTACATATGAAATAAAATGTTGAAATTATATTTTAAGTTATTATCAGAGTTCTCCTTTTAAAAATTACAAAGCCCAGTGGTTCTTGAACTCAGAAAAGTAATACAAATGTTAGAAGAATATTGATTCTAGTGTATTTTTACTGAAAAACTACACAAGAAATGCCGCAAATATTGCCGCAAATTTTGAGAAAAGCCGCAGCAAAATCAGTCATTTTAGGCCGCAGAAATCAGAAAAAAGTCCTGCGAAATCCTGGAGGGACTGAAACATTACTGGCTGTGTTACAGGTGTGTTGACTGACCTGCGTTCATCTCTGTACCACTCAAACTCCGGCGGAGGAACCGCAGACGCCTCGCAGTGCAAAATTCCAGCCTGTCCGATCGGCGTCTCGGAGCTCCGCACCTCCTTTATATACGGCGGGTCTGTAGAGAAACACATCAGTCTGTTCTCACAAACACACACACGTCACACAGATCTTATGAACATCTACTTACAATTGACCACCACGCTGACGTATTTGACATCGGGTGTGGACACGTCATTGCTCGCTTTACACTCGTAACGTCCGGCCTGAGAGCGAACGATGCCAGAGATCTCCAGATACTCGCCCACGTCCAGAGCCTCGGCTGACAAACACACACACATCATCATCATCATCATCAGCATCATAGTTTGGCTCGTCCAGCAGAGGGAGCATGTGAGCCTATTCCAGAACACAGCACTGAACTCAGCACTAACATAACATCAGTGAGTGAGGAATAATAATCCAGCAACCTAGCTGAGAAAAACATCACACACACACACACACACACACACACACACTGATCTGGTCAGCTTTTCATCAGGAAGTTGAAAAGCATTTCAGAGCACGAGTGAGCAGAGGGGGTGCTCATTTGCATACTTGTGTTTTATTCATGAGCATCATTTACCACAGTGAGGCACAATGCATTTATTTAGTGAATACTAATTTATGTAAAACCATGAAATTGGCAAAGTTCAGCAGAACTGAAAGATCACAAGACACACAATACACTTAATGTTTTCACACACACACACGAATGCTGTATGTGTGAGTGTGTGTGTGTGTCATAGGTGGATGAACCTCTGCTGTCATCTGGGTTTTACTGAATCTGAAACACTAATCGAGAACCGTGAATGGAGACAATCTCATCTGATGTGTTTCAAAGCCATTTTCAAAGTTTGAGACGATTAAAGTCACATGACGCACGAGTCGGTTAATGTGAAGACTGAGTGGTCAGTGCTGGTTTAAAGTTACACTGATCACACTTGATTAATGTTCCAGCCGGTAAAAGGCCTCCGTCTCTGACCTTTAGTGACCTTCTGTGGAGAGCAGAGACTCCAAACATCACTGCATCGATCCAGCGCCTCACACACACACACACACACACACACACACACACACACACACACACGGCTGGTCAATACTTTAAACAGCATTCAGCTCTTTTCAGTAAATGCGGCTCCCAGCGCGTCGGCAGCAGTCGATGAGGAAGATCTTCAGGACGACAGATACGCTGTGAACATGAAACCCCTGATCAACACACACACACACACACACACACACGTTAATCAAACCATAGCTGCTCCACATGACTCACACACACGTTTCTCTCGACTTTCAGAAAGAGAACATGCTGACAGAATCCAGGTCAGAGCGATGGAAGGTTCTTCTGCGAGTCTGAAGGACATGCGGACACTCGAACCCACGGTCACTTCAGACTGATGGTTGCTAGGGTGTTATGAGCGGTTTCTATGTTTTCTGCCTGTCTGGTGTTCAAGAGTCCTGCAGAACTAGCACTAGTGATAATGAGAGATTTGGCAGCAGCTGATTGGCTCTCTCTCACCTGACGGGTTGAGCAGTCTCCAGGTGATGGAGGGATCTGGCCTCCCGTTGGCCAAACAAGTCAACGTCACGTTACTGCCCTCGTTCACGTTGATGTCCTCCGACACTTTATAGATGATCGCAGGAACTGAAAGAGAAAAACCAGAGCGTGAGCGGAGATCTCTGGGAAACACAGAGGGATGCTGGGAGATTTGTGGGTCTCGTGACACGCGCTCATAATAAACTCTGTGTTTAATGCGGATGCTGCAGAGCATCAATAAAGCCAAACGCATGTGGAAATATCTCACACACATCATCTGTTACGGGCCGCAGACACACTCATCCGTTATGCCAACACACGTCTGATCAATGCGCACACAATCCCACATATTCATCAAACCCGCGCGCCATTTAATGTCATTTCCTTGATTTACTGTGAGACTGAAACAAACTCAGAGCTGCAGCTTCAGCAAAGCAAACCTGTGATAAATCAGAGAGAGACTGATTCATCCGCACTCGTTCCGTCGCTGTCATCACATTTCTGATGAAATCCGCTCTAATCCCAGACTCCGCCCCTTCTATCGCAAGCTCCGCTGAGGCTCCTCCCCCGTCGGTCTGAGGGAGGAGTTCAATAAAGGAATTATGCAAACCAGGAAACACAGGCGCTTTGAGCCGAAGGTGCAGTGGACTGACATTATATAATATGACTGCTGGGAAAAAATAGAACGTTGAATGCGAGGCCATTAAAGCATCCGGCGGTACGAGAGCTCGGAGCTCTTCAGGATGAGATGAAGACCTCACGCCGTCCGACTGTAGGTTTATAAATGGACAGTCGTCAGTGTCTGATAAATGATGTTCACTAGGTGGCAGATTGACTCTGTTCCTCACAGCAGTGGCTCTGCTCTCCACTCTCTGTGTTCTCCTTAACCAATCACTGTTGCCTTTCTTAAAACACACACTCTCTCTCTCTCTCTCTCTCTCTTCACAGCGTCTCTGTCTTTCTCTCTAACACGCATGAAATTGGAATTGTAGTTGCAGCAGGACTGACAGGAAAATCTCTAACAGAAATACATGTTTCTCCAAACCGACAAGAATAGCCTCATAACTGCGCAAACACAAACACACAGGTACACACACACACACACACACACACACACATCCTTGTTTATACTACTTTGTGGGGTCTGAATGACCCCACTAAGATAGTAAGATGAGGAATTTATGACATTGTGTGTCTTTAGTTGGACCTCACATAGACAACATTCTAAGTCATATATTATGTTTGACAAAATCTTAAAAGTCACTATAGTATGGCCCTTCCCTACATTATACCTAAACCTACCCGTCACAGGAACCTGACGTAATTTTAACATTCTTATATATATATATATAAGAATGTTCAAACAAGTCAAAGATTCCATATCTTTCATACTTTGTGGGGTCTTCTGGTCACAAACACACACACACACACACACACACACACACTCACAAACACACACACACACACACACACACACACACACTCACAAACACACACACACACACACACACACACTCACAAACACACACACACACACACACACACACACACACACACACACACACTCACAAACACACACACACACACACACACACTCACAAACACACACACACACACACACACACACACACACACACACACTACTAACATCAGTTCACAACAACACTACCCACAATCCTGAACACAGATCCACCAATCAGAGAGAGCGCTGTTACCATGGAAACAAAAAAATGTGGCAAAAGAGCTTATGAGTGACGCCCAGTGCGAATGACGCGTCACTCAAAGTCGTTTATGTTCTTATGATCACTTACACACTATGAATATTCTGCAAACATATATTTTACAATAAATCTAAAGTCAATTATAGTTATTCCAGTGATCATACAGTGAATTTATACTGATGATTCATCAATATTTCACATGAACAATCAGAAGCAGCTCGAACCATCGTCAGAGCGAACACTTCCTGTCTGAAGCAGAACAATAAACCTCCAGTCTGATCGATGCTGAAGATGAACGACGTTCGGCTGTAATTTATTTTGTCAGGAGGCGTCCTTTATTCAGAGCTGCTCATATTAATCTTGAGAGAAACTTGCACAGCCAAGTGGATCTTCTCTAATTGTATAAAGATTTATGATTTTGCAAAAACAAAACTGCAGCACACAATACAAAAGACTAATGAACATGTTCCTGCATGGAAAACGAGAATGGGCGTTCTTCTGCTCCCGTGAGGCGGCCTGAGCTCTGCCAAAAACACTGAGCATGAACGCCAGGAGAACCTGAACATCTGACCACAACATCATGTTTATCAGAGAAACTAAACACTGGAACCTGCAGTCAAACGCTCAGAAGCCAAGCCGAGAGCACTGCATTGTGGGATACAGCATCTCATGTATGCATTATGATAATCGCAGTAGATCATCCAAGTGTTGCACACACAGAGTACATACTGCATACTTAATATACTTTCTGAACACTCTCTCATGCAGAAATACACGTTTAAAGAGGACATGAAAAACGCCTCCATCTTGAGTTTCTTCACAATATTCCTCATTTAAATAATCAATATGCAGAATAAAGGGGCGGGGCCTGGTTGAGTTAGTTAGTAGTGTGTTGAAACTGGCGGTTATGGTAAGGGGCGGGGCATTTCCCAAACACCAATCACAACACACTGCTCCAGCCGACCAATCAGAGCACATTGTGCTTTTCAGAAGGCGGGGCTTCATAGAGACAGGAAGTAAACAGAGCGTTACTGACAGACTGGGAAGAGAGGAGCTGCAACAATGGAGAATATGAGGAAAATAATCAACATTCAATCTAGTAGAGCCCAAAAACAACATCAAGACTTGAAGAGTATAATATAACTCTTTACAGTAAATAATCAGTCTTGTGAGAGTATTTCTGTCCAGACTCTAAGACATTCTCATCAGCGGAGGCAGAGTAACGAGAGTGAAATTAACACTGGGTAATTAAGGAGAGCCAAACAAACGGCCGTCATGTTCACACGTCTATGGATTAAATAACAACTGCAGTTACAGATCGTCCCTCGTTGCGTACGACCTCGCTGTAATTAGCAGAGTGTGACGAGAGCGTCGACACGAGAAACAGATAACAGAGACACGACGACTCTCAACGGAGTCAACAACACTCAAACACCAACACACACTGTTCTGTGTGAAACGACAATAACAGATCATCAGCCATTCAAACGTCTCTGTCACACTTCATATTCAGTCTTTACTGATTCAGATGAGAACAAAACTTGAGCTGAACTGATCTGAATGTTGGGTCATTCGGTGTCAAATCAAACAAATTTCAGAAACTTTTCTGACTCAAAGTTTTGATTTTGTTCATGTTTTTTCTGTAGAAAGACAAACATAAATAGTGAAGAAAGTCAAAATATTACATGTCACAGATGTATATTTACTGAGTAATCCACTATTTTGTAGAGGAGGGTCAAAATGACCATTTTCACCTGAGATTTGGAGCAAATTAGAGGAGTGTAAAAATGACTTTAGAAAGATGGCAGCATCATTATTTTATTTCTACACAGAGATTGGTAGATCTATTAGTAAAATCTGTTGACTTTATCAATATTTTTTCATTATATGCCAACAGTAACAGTTCAAACATGGAACAAAAGCACTTTTTGAGTTTTTTTCCTTAAGTTTGCATGTCTGTAACTCAAGAAGTGTTAAAAATATTTTAATATCCTTACAGATTCTGGTTCTTAACAAACTTTCCTTTTGGTATCTTCATTTTAAACAAACTTTTCTTTTGAAATCTTCCTTTTTAAGGCTCTATATAGTTCAGTCTCATAGATATGAGGATCTCTAAGCAGCGTCATGTTCAAATGACTCATTTTCAGTTACCGAAAACCAAATGTGGGTCACTTTGCACACAGCTGATACTTTTTTCTTTTAAAGAAGAATGTCTGAAGAATAAATAATGTTTAAACTAGAAATGTATCTTGTTTACCTCTGTCAAACTAATTGCATAAAACATAAGTCTCTGAGTGCCAAAAATCCACTGAAAATGGTCAAGCTGAGGCACATTAACTTATTTATAAGAATCTGTACTTGAATCAGTTTTAGGGATATTTGGACGATGGGATTTTGTTCATTTTAACAGCTTCTGAAGCTACCAAGAGTTCAAATACACAGTATCGTAACTACACGTTACCACACTGACATCCCTATATCTATGAGATTGAACCATATAGAGCCTTAAAATGAAGATTACTGAAGAAAAGTTTCATAAGGACAAGAATCTAAAATGACATTAAGATATCATCAACACTTCTTGAATTTAAGACATGTAAACTTCAGGAAAACTTTTGTTTTTGGCACTCAGAGAGGTGTGTTGTGTACAATTATTTTGATAGAGGAAAACAAGATACATTTCTAGTTTCAGTGTTATTTGTTCTTCAGTCATTCTTCTTTTAAACACAATAACTATCAGCTGTTTAAAAAGTTACCTACATTTGGTTTTCAATCACTGAAAATGGGTAAAATTCAACAATTTTGAACATGGAGCTGCTTTGAGATTCTCATATCTATGGGATTGAACTATATAGAGCCTTAAAAATGTAGATTTCAAAAGAAAAGTTTATTAAGAATGAGGATCTAGAAGGATATTAAGATATCTTGAATACTTTTAGAGTCACAGGCATGACAACTTTAGAAAAGGAATATTTATGGCACTCAGACAGGAATGTTTTATGCAATTGAGATGATAGAAAAACACAAGATACATTTCTAGTTTCAACATTATTTGTTCTTCAGATATTCCTCTTTAAAAGAAGAAAGTATCAGCTGTGTGCACACATTTGAACCCACATTTGGTTTTTGACCACTGAAAATGTGTACAATTGACCAATTTACTCATGGAGCTGCATTGAGATCTCCATATCTCTGGGATTGAACCATCGAGGGCCTTTAAAATGAAGATACCAAAAGGAAAGTTTGTTAAGAACCAGAATCTGAAAGGATATTAAGATATCTTTAACACTTCTTGAGTTACAGACATGCAAACTTGAGACAAAAAAACACAAAAAGTGCTTTTTGCCATGTTTGAACTGTCACTGTTGGCATATAATGAAACAAAGATTGATTTTACTAATATACAGTAAAATCAATCTTTTTATACAGATTTTACTAATAGATCTACCAATCTCTGTGTAGAAATAAAATAATGATGCTGCCATCTTTCTAAAGTCATTTTACACTCCTCTAATTTGCTCCAAATCTCAGGTGAAAATGGTCATTTTGACCCTCCTCTACAAAACAGTGATTACTCAGTAAATATACATCTGTGACGTTTAATATTTTGTCTTTCATCACTATTTATTTTTGTCTTTACACAAAAAAACTATGAACAAAATCCAAAATTTAAGCCGGGGACCTCTGGTTGATTTGACACGGAATGACCCTAGCTACAATTGAAGTTTAATAACTGATTAGAAAATAAGAATCATGATGTATTTGTGCCATATCGCCCACCCACACAACCACCTAATCTGATCTGGAAACGACGGCAGCGCTGACGGGAGCGAGTGGGAGGGGGATTAACAGATGATGAGCTGTCATTGGTCTGACAGCCTGTCAATCATTCGGCGCTCACCTTGAACGATGAGATAGACCTGCGAGGTCTTGGGCTGCTGTTTGGTTTGGATGGAGCAGGTGTACGGGCCCTCGTCGAACACGTCCACCTTCTGGATCCTCAGACTGTACTCCAGCTGACCCTGCGTCACCAGCTCCACCCGCGGGTCCAGAGACCACTTGTCCTCGCCCGCAAAGATGATGTTCGAGCGGTTTAACCAGGCCACCTTAGACACCTTGTCGTCCACATAACACCTGACAGAGAGACAGACGGGTTCAGGTTATGATCTTATACGTGACATGTGAGCCAATTACATTTATTTCCACAGCAAAATAACAGAATCAATGATGCAAACTTCATCAGATATGACACAAACTCAGCGGCTCTACAGCAGAAACACCCTTTTCGTTGGTGCTCATTCGTGGACGTGACGCACTACAGATGAGGCGTTCACGAGCGCACGTTCAAAGAGAGCGACAGGCTGACGGTCACACGCTCACGCTGAGTTTCACTGAGTTTCCTCCAATTAAACCGCTGAGAGACTCTGTTAACCAGCAGCTGTCAGACAACTGCACCTGTCTGTCTCTCTGACAGGCTGTGTGTGTGTGTGTGTGTGTGTGTGTGTGTGTGTGTGTGTGTGTGTGTGTGTGTGTGTGTGAGAGAGAGAGAGCCGGACACTCGCTGTGGGCTCGCCTGAGGGAGTCAGTGTGTCAGACACTAATGAGACAGACAGGAGATTTGCTGAGGCAGAGAGAGACAGACGGACAGACAGACAGAGCTGCAGTATCTGTATGAGTTTAATCAGCTCAGTCTCAGTTTAAACAAAATCTGACTGCACACACACACACACACACACACACACACACACACACACACACACACACACACACAGATAAAGCTGTTTTAAAGCAGACTCAAGTGAGTCCAGACCAGCTGCTCATGAGCCGTGATTCACACCGAACTAACTCTTCATTAAGACACATGAACGGCTGACACTCGTACAGTTACAGCACATGAGGACACTCACACCATCACGACACACAGCAAACATGACTAGTTACTTGATGTTGAACAGGTTACATGTCTGTGTGTTTACAGCAGGGCAGTTTAAATTCAACGTGAAATTAAAATGGGCAATTCTCGTTTATTATGAAATATAGCAGTGTTTATTCTAAATGATTTATTGGTGTACATCATTATTGTGTTAAATTCATAATCTTGAATCAGAATATCTTCTGCAGCATCTCTTCTCTGATGATGAGGGCGGGGCAACCTGTCACTCACATGAGATCCACCAATAACAAACCACAAATCAATCAAAATCAAGCCCCGCCCTACATTTGTTCTTGTTTGCGAAGCATTTCAGTCTGATATACGGCACTATAGAGAAGAAAAGACCAGCGCAACTTCCCTTTCATCATGATTTTAAATTGATGAATTATAAATGATGACAAAGAAATGAACAAAAGCAGAAACAGAGCACGGTGGGCAATATGCAGCAATAATGCAATTTAAGTATATAAATATAGGAGGACAATGTCAGTCATTTGTATTTGCCACACTTCCTGCTACCAGCTGGTGGCGCTATGACTATGACTAAATTTTAGCAAACTGCGAGAACAAAATAGTGAACAAAACTGTTCGCCTGATTTAGCAAATCGAGGGAACAAATTAGTAAATCATGCTTGAGTGTCATGTGCGGGGCTCCGTACTAAATACACTGATAACAAAAACATGTTTTAAGACTACTATGAAAATGTTATTTCTGAATGTTCAATGAACGTTCAAAACATCTGTTTTTATTTTTTATTTTTAATGGAACATTCCATTTTATCATTCTTCAAACATTGTGGGAACGTTACTTTTGAATGTTCTCTGAACGTTCTGAAACAAGTAGAAACATTTAAAACACGTTAGATGAACGTCCAACTGAAATGTTTCAGGAAAAAAACACCTCATGAACGATGTGTGAATAATGTTTTTGTGTTAACGTTTTGAGAACATTATTAAAGACCAGATGACTCTGAACGAACGTTTTAATGCCACTGGAAGAACGTTTGTTCATAACTTTGAGAGAACGTTCTCACAAACAGTCATCATTAAAGTCATCAATCAGAGACTCTTGCTGTCAGGACGAACTTTTGTGCAGAATGCAAATACTGTGAGTTACACATAAGAATATAAAATACATATAATTCTCGGAGGAAAACAGCGTGCGCACCTGACAGCTTGACTGACACGAAACCGCTTATGAGTCTCTGAAGCGCTTCAGAAAGTTCCTCCTGCTTTGAGCTCGAGTCGAGAGAGCGGCTCCTCCGGCACTTTACACGCTAGAGTTTGTTTTCCCGTAGAAATTTCGTCTCTGTAACGGTTTGTTGCACAGATGTGACTAATCGATAATGGAATTTGTTGTTACTTGTGTTTCAGAGGAGTGACTGCATGTCAACGCTGGATCTGCTCCTACACTAATGACTCCATCATCAGAACGAATCTGAGCTGAGTAACGTCTTCTGATGCTGTACAGATGTTATTTTCCTGTTTATCACTGTGAAGCTGCTCTGAAACGATCTGTACTGTATAAAGCGCTGTAGAAATAAAGCTGACTTGAAAGATGGTTTCAGGCAGATGAAGATGGTGATGAATTTTGTCACTTTATGTCTGTTCTTCATATTTCTGCCGATGTCGAGCTGCTAGTGGGTTTGATTCTGGACCACAGACACAAGGACGGTTTTGCTCTTTGCTTGATCAATAAAGAAGAACACTGAAAACAGTAAGTGCTGTAGTGTAAGTGTCTGAGGAACAGACGCCCATGTTTCCACTCTCACACACTCAGGAACCTACACTAATTATACATCGTAAAGCATCATTTTGAGCTGCAGTTTCTCCTGTAGTTATTCTCAAGACTGCAGGATTTCATCAGTTACACTGAAACAAGTATGAAGTGCTGATGTCACACGGTGAGTGACGGACGCGCCTCATTCTGAAGTTTGAGCACTTCCTGCCTAGCAGACACTGAATTATTAACACAGACACAGACGGACGGACGGATGAGAACAGCACTGACAGGCCTGAACCAGAACTTTCTCCAGCTTCAGTCAATCTCCACTTTCACCTGCTGCACAGTGCCGTTATTATGACCGAAATCTAACACTCAAACTCACTTTTGGTAATGAAAATAGAGTGGTATTCAAATATTAGATGAAAAACTTAAATAAATATTGATTTCACAGTTAACAAAAACATGTTCATGCTCATATTAATTATTTTTTTGGTAACATCCAATTTTTTTTCTTGGTTATGTGAACGTTAAGGAAACAATCCATTTCATCATTCTTCAAACATTATGTGAACGTTACTTTTGAATGTAACATTTAAAAAAACGTTAGATGAATGTCCAACTAAAATGTGTCTGAAAAAACATTCTATTAATGATTTTGAGAACATTATTAAAGACCAGACAACTATGAAAGAACATAATGTTACATTTGAGAGAACCTTGTCAGAACATTAGCTAAAGTTCTGAGAACATTTCATATTTCATTTTTAAAAATAAAGCTTCTTTATTGGCATCGATGGTTCCATTTCACAAAAGGTTCTTTATAGTGTAAAAAGTTTCTTCACACTAAGACAAAACGGATCTTTTAAGAACTGATCACTGAAGGTTCTCTGAGGAACCAAGTTCTTCTATCATCACATCATGGCATCACTGTGAAAACCCGCTTTTGGAACCTTTATTTTTCAGAGTTTTGGCAACTAACTAAAATAAACAAGTTTAGGCTTACTTTTAAATGACTAAAACGGAAATAATAATTCATTAAAGCTACACAGAAATGACAAAAGCACAAAGCAAAAACTCACACACAGCTGAAATTTAAAATATGAATAAATACTATAATAGTATATAAATAGTAAAATAACAGCACACATCTGAGCAGAAGGTCACAGAAACAGGTTTAGTGAACTATGACCTGATGTTTAGTTGACATCACTAACTTGAAGCGGTTAAACTAACGATCCGCAGCATGAATTTCCTCCCCGTCTCCTCTGAGGTTTGGACATTAAAACTAGATGTGTTCAGCTCCAAACGCCCTACAGACACAGAGAGAAGGTCGAAAATATCGATTACCCATCAGGCATCTGTGCGGTAGCTCCAGCGGCCCTGCACCGTCTGATCTGACGTAAGAAGCGCCTGAAAGCACCTGCACTCGAGGAACCAGATTCCAGCGTTCTGACAGAGAATCCTGCTCCACTTCTGTTCACTGGGAGATTACGACTTCACTGACGGACGGGCGTTAAATCCGGTCTGTCCGTGTAAGTGCGAGTGTGTGTGTGTGTGTGTATTCCCGCTGCACGTCACGGGCTGCTCTGCTGTCAGCTGCACTGAGCGATGCCTTTCATTTCAGTCGAGGTCTCTGCACATCTCTTTTCTCTGAAATGCGACGCCGCAGGTAAAATGACTTAATGTGCAGATGGTGTGCGGGCGGGTGTTGCTACAGTGAGGGTGTTATCGCTCTGAATGAATGACAGACGCCCTGCAGATCTGACGCATTAGCATGAGCTCGTCGGCAGAGAGAAGATGATGTGTGTGTGATTTCTCAAATCACTTCCTGTGTGTACTTGTGAGGGACAAATGTCCTCACTAATATGAACGAAATGCCATGACAACTGACATATGAGGACATTTTACATGCTCAAAATGCTCATAAATCAGCCAAATCACATTTCTGTTTTAATCTAGTGTTTTGCAGAGGTTTCTGTGATGGGTTGGTTTAGGGGTCAGAGGTCAAATTAGGAGATTTGGTAACACTTTACAAAAAGATTCAATTTTTTCATTTCATTTAAAGTTATCATGAAAGGGAAGTTGTGCTCGCCTTTATAGTGTTGTATATCCGAGTGAAACGCTTCTCAAACAAGAACAAATGTAGGGCGGGGCTTGATTTTGTCTGTGGGGAATTGATTGGATGGTTGTGGTTTGCTATTGGTGGATCTCATGTGAGTGACAGGTTGCCCCGCCCTCATCATCAGAGAAGAGACTCACACACACTCTCTCTCTCACACACACAGGCTCAGATCATCTGCTGATCACTGTAATTAAACACAAGTAGAAGCTCATGAGTCTCATTGACGACAGACAAACGCTCCCATCAGTGAAGAGCCTCATTTAGTGCTGCTGATCGTGTATGGAGAGACGCAAACGCTCTAATAACTGAACGCCGCTGCATTATTCTGCACTGAATGCTCAAATCATGTTGTTGCCATGGAAACACGGCGTTCAGCACCGATCCATACAGAAGGGCAACAATCAGGCATTTTCTCCTGAACAACAGAGTGTGTAAACGCTCAATCACAGAGATGCTACTGGAAGTTTCCAATACACAGCAAACCTCAAAAACTGGTGTCTGTGGGTCTAAAGCTGCAGGAAACACCCGGAGCGGAACGGAACGGCCAGATGTTCTATCGGAGAAGCGTAAAGCGTGCGGCGGATTCCTCGGAGGCCAGATGGATGTGGAAGCGCCGTGAAGTGGAGCCTATTTCACAGGCCGCTGGCCGCGGCGAGGCTAATGGTGGAGCTTAGCGCTTTACTTTCCTCAATTATGTACTTGAGAAACGCTTCATTCTGACTGACAATCGCTGCGGAGCAGAACACGGAGCGGGACTCTTAATTGTGCAGAGATTACAGAGAGATAAGAGAAGATATAAGGCTCGGCACGGGATCAGGGGTTACGATCAGCGATCTTACCAGACAGCTGGTCGACATATTCACCGGATAAAACCGGGTTAGTAGAGATAATGAAGGACTCGGTTAAATATGGCTGGAATCTAGATTCTCTGAATGCATTAACATTTGGCTCAGCTCACATCAGGGAGGAACACGGAGACGCCGGTAACCAACGCTTCCAACACGTCGGTCAGAAACGAGAACATCTATCTCAGGCGTTTGCTAATGTCCTCATCTATACAGAGCACTTCATGAAAAATGTGTGCTGTGAGATTGAACTGTCACTGGAAATGTGTTGGTAGCGGCCGCTCATAACAGATGCCATCTCTGCTTTATCTGCTGCCGGCGCTCCTGTCAAACTCACTTCATGCTTTATTCATACACACCTGCACACACACACACAACATAAACACGGCTCAAATCAATCAATACACACAATCAGATCTGCATTTTGCCCCAATAAAAGAGCACGAGAGATGATCTGAGATGGTCTGAAATGATCTGAGATGATTTGATATAATCTGAGACAATCTGAGACGATCTAAGATTATCTGAGATCATCTGAGAGCATCCGAGACTATCTGAGATGATATGAGATGATCTGAGACTATCTGAGACACTCTGAGACAGTCTGAGATGATCTGAGACAATCTGATATGATCTGAGACAATCTGAGATTATCTGGGATCATCTGAGAGTATCTGAGACTATCTGAGAGGGTCTGAGACGATCTGAAATTATCCAAGACTATCTGAGACAATATGAGATGATTTGAGACAATTTGATATAATCTGAGATGATCTGACACAGTCTAAGAGGGTCTGAGACAATCTGAGATGATCGGAGATAATCTGTGACAGTCTGAGATGATCTGAGATGGTCTGGAATGATCTGAGTCAATCTTAGATTATCTGAGATGATCGGAGACAATCTGAGACAGTCTGAGATGATCTGAGATGGTCTCAGGCAGTTTAAACACAAACTTTGTATACATGCACTCAAATAATCAGTTGGTAATTGGACTGATGGCTCAATCAGACTGAAAAGCCTTCATGTAAACACCTCAATGGATCAGACTGAGCTCCATCCGAATGAAATTTCGATTGAATTGTAAGGGGTAGTGTTTATGTATCGATACTGAATACTCCTTTTCTTCAGTACTGATACACCGATAGCAGTTGTGCGTTCTCGCTCTTTCTTCTCTCTGACGGTGAAGTGACACACACTCACTCGTCTCATTCGCTCCGGTCGAAGAGTGTATCGACCCGTGCATGAACTCTTAAAGTGACAGCAGCCTAATAAACCTGCTGCTGTCTGTCACGTTAATCAGAGAACAAAAGACAGAGAAAATCACTGAATAACTTTTGTAACTTTAATTGTAAGCATTAATCTGTATTGAATTATTTCAATAAAGACTATCCAGTTTTATTTTACGTGATTACTTTATTTCTGTAGTATTTCTAACCTGAATATACTGTTAGACCTACCTGAAAAACTTAAAGCCATGTTTATTTCATAGCTCTCTTTATTCTGTTGTATTTATTTCTGCTATCATTTGCAATTTGTTGATTTGTTCTTATTTTATTAGTGTTTATCTGTATGGCAGTATATATGGCAGTTTCCACCATTGTGTCGAACATCGATATTTTTTTACAAGTAAATCTGTGAATGAAACTATTTTATTTTAGACAGGAGGGAAAATGAAGTGGGCAGAGAAACCACAGAAACAGGACTGTGTGTCTGCAGAGATCATGATCATTACTGCACGTGTGAACACTGTTATTTCACACGCGATTGATCATGTGATTGATCGGTGGAGGTTCTGTGGCTCTGCTCACAGTTCACTGTATGTCTGAGCTCAGCAGTGCCACTGGAGGAACGTTCACGACTGCAGTGCAGAAATGAAGGTGGATACACACACAGATCCTGAAGTGTGTGTGTGTTTGTACCACCGCTTCCTCAGAAGAGCGTGACAGAGAGAAAGTCTCTGAGTGGAAATAATTGGCAGCAACTTTTATGCTACTTCATTTGCAAACTCTGCATTAATGAATTCCATCTGTCCTCCATCTTAAGTAGTTTACACACAACACGCCTCACACGCGTGTTAAAAGCTCCGGCAAATGGCTCTGGAGGCCTCTGAGATCCAGATGCCTGCCATTAATTAGGGGGAAAGCTGAACTGGATGAAGTGAGCGTTCACCGTCTCCCTTTTTAATCAAACCGTCAATCACACCTCAGTAACACGGCAATTTATATAAATATCAGAACGAGTCTTTATCAACTGCTCATGTGCTGCTCTTAATTATCAGAGAAACACCAGAAGAATTTTAGGATTCACACAATACAGACACTGACACGACATGAAGGAGAGACCGTTTGCTCTGCTCACACACACACACACACACACACACACACACACACACACTCATTGTTTTCACAGCAGAACAGAGGTCTGAACGGCAGGAACGTGTGAAAAGCTGCTAAAACTGAAATAGATGTGCAACTGCTGACAGTCTGAATGAATCCTTCATCTCCTCTGAAACACTGTTAGAGCTTCACACTGATCCTGAAACACACTTCACATCACGCATCACATGATCCGTCCACCGTCGACACACACCAGCAGCACTATTGTAAACACGGTACAAAAAACACCAAGAAACAAATCGTCCCCTTGGAATTATAAGGTTCTATCTGCGTTCTGAGCAGTTTTGAGATATTGAGCTTCAAAGTTTTTGCGTTCCATATAGCAAAAACTATATGGGGAATAAGTTTCTTTCAAACATGAAAATGACAGACCCTAAATGTATTCTAAATGTACAATATCAAAATCCTCTCAAATTTGTAAAGAGGGAATTTTGGAACGGATCAAACACAGATAGAACCTTCTAATTCTAAAAAACACTTTTGGCAAAAAATTAATTGAAGCCATAATTTTCAAGAAACACAAACAGTTTACTTATAATTTGTTTTAAAACACAAAATTCCTGTTGTAACAATGTGTTTACATGCATGAGAAAGTTAAATTTAATGGTTTTTATGACATTTATTTCATATTCTAAATGAATAGTTTTTTCTTGTTATGTCTTAAGCATAAAAGGCAGTGCTAAATCTTTTGTCCAGTGCAGATGTTAAATTTAGGTAGGAATATGATGGGTAATTTAACACATTATTGCAGGAACCATTTAAGTTTAAGTTTCCTTTCATTTAGACAGAAAGCAGCTTCTGTAACACATCTGAGCAGGACTTTATTCCACAGAAAGAGGGACATGTGAAATGACATCAGTATGGCTGAAATAACATGATAACGTTCATTATTGTAATTAAGACCCCATCAAATAAATTGTTGACTCTTTGACCTTTAAGTCTTAATACTGTAAAATTTAAGACATTTTAAGACAAAAAAAACTGCAGGAAAACAGATAATGCTTCAGCAAAGGTGTTTAAACATTGAAAAATGTATGACAATGACATGATTGGAATAAAGCAAATAGACTGCAAAACCCGAATCTATCCTCTCAATAGCGCTGCTGGCTAACGTTAGCGTGGTGTCTAACTGAAAATAACTCCTCAGCAATCAGATACAACAAAACACACAAAAAGACTGTAATTCCCTGGAATTTGGGCTGCTGTCATTGACAAGATCATAAATAAAATAGTCCATCATGAGGTTTCTAATAAACATCGCATTGTGTGAAATTTAGTCTTCTCTTCACTGATTTAGCGTTTTTAAGTGATGGCTTCGCACCGACATGACAAAGAACGCTGATCCTGATTGGTCCTCGTGTGTGCATTGGAAGTGCTGATTGGCTTACGCAGACAGAACCTTACAGAGCCAGTTAGAGTGCGACTTTGTAGATAGAACCTTTTTGTTTTCTAAAAAAAGTACCAAAATGTGCACAACTTAAAAAAGAAACATCACATAATGTAAATAAGTTGTCACAGAATATGAATATGTGAATAACTCAATTTTGACAAAAATGTCAGATAGAACCTTATAATTCTACAGAGCTGCTAAACTTAGTGGTGGTGGGGAAAATATATGGGAAGGGAGGAAATTTGACGTGCTGGTGGAAAAAAATTTGGGATGGGAGGAATTTTTTTTTTCAAATATTTTGCGTTCCCTTGCTGTGAGCTCGGACAAACTCTTCCTCTTTAATGTCCCGCTGGCTGGCAGCAGTGTTTCAGTTAGTAACATACGTTAATAATGCACACAAATAATGTGCAGCTCTTAGAGTTTGAACTTGTTGGACTCAAATATAAAGAAATGCAGTCAGTGCTTATGTCAAGCAGTTCATAATGTTGGCAATATATTCACAGATTGGAGCTTCCCGGATCAATAACTCGTGAGATAAACGTTGTTAAAACACAAATTCAGCTACTTCCAATCATAGTAACCTAGACAACAAGCTACAACAACCCAATTTTCCTCAAATGTGCTTTATAATATATAAATTGATATATTATTATATATTATAATTATATATTATAGTGACGTATGAACTGAATTTGGTGACAGTACAGTGTGTTACAGTGAAGTTATTGAGTATTTTTCATAATATAAAATGAGCAAAAGGGTTTTGGGTTTTGCACTTTTTAGACGGCCCCTTCAGACGTGTATGTCCGCCGCCTGCTCATAGAGATTTATTATAAAGCTCATTTGATGAAAATTGTGTTGTTGTAGCTTGTTGTCTAGGTTACTATGATTGGAAGTAGCTGAATTTGTGTTTTAACAACGTTTATCTCACGAGTTATTGATCCGGGAAGCTCGAATCTGTGAATATATTGCCAACATTATGAACTACTTGACATAAGCACTGACTGCATTTCTTTATATTTGAGTCCAACAAGTTCAAACTCTAAGAGCCGCGCATTATTTGTGTGCATTATTAACGTATGTTACTAACTGAAACACTACTGCCAGCCAGCGGGACATTAAAGAGGAAGAGTTTGTCCGAGCTCACAGCAAGGGAACGATAATATCTTTGCGTGGTAATGCAAAAGTTTTGCGAGGGAGCGCAAAGTTTCTTGGGGGAATGCAAAAGTTTTGAAAAAAAAAAATCCTCCCATCCCAATTTTTTTTTCCACCACCACATCCCTTTAGGGGTCCGTAGGGGATGAAATGAATACTGTAGAAAAATCTGAAAAAAAAGTGTACAGACATTTCCTTCAACTCTAAAACACAATACAATGAAACGAGTAATTCAAAATACGGGTAAAACACCATTATATTGGCACAGTACATTGGGATGTATTTTTATGGACTTTTCGTAGAGAGTGTGAATTTTAGAATTACATGAGTGCCGTCAGCAGCGCAGTCCTGATGGAAATATTACTGTGAACTTGTGTAGAAAAGTAAGAATTCAGCTTCATCATCTGAGCAGCTTACACTGAATAATCATCAGATATCACATGCAGGTGTGCTGAAGAGACGCCGCTCCATCCTGTAATAAACACTGCAGCTGAAAACAATCTGCTGAAAGATTCACTTTGAAATAATTTTCCTTCAGAAATTGCACGTATAAAAGTTCAAAAACTAGAATACTGTCTATCACTTGATGGCTGCTCTATTAAGTCTTCGTCGTCAGCTAGAAACCTGGGTGTGCTCTTCGATACCAATCTTTCATTTGAAGGCCATGTTACTAGCATCTGCAAAACTGCATTCTTCCATCTTAAAAATATATCTAAACTACGACATATGCTCTCAATGAAGAATGCAGAACAGTTAGTTCATGCGTTCATCACCTCGAGGCTAGATTACTGTTTTAGTTGGACGTTCATCTAACATTTTTTAAATGTTACTACATGTTTCAGAACGTTCAGAGAACATTCAAAAGTAACGTTCCCATAATGTTTGCAGTATGATGAAATGGAATGTTCCATTAACATTCACATAACCAAGAAAAAACGTTTTTAAAACATTTAAAAAACTAGACGTTTTGAACATTCAGTCATGGATACAGTTTGAGCCTTTTGGTGTCATTTATGATCCATTCTAGCTTTTATTATGTTAAAGTCACGCACAATAATGCTCAAACCTGAGATCATCACTGTCATCAGACACAATTTGCATGTTCTTGTTCAGCCGTGACCTCGCAGAAACAGAAATGTTCCAAAGACGAGTCAAAAACTCTGATTAACATGGAAAAGATGCCTGTCATCATGTCTGTAATGTTAAACTAACATTTACTCACCGATGACAAACACTTCAGACTTCACACAGAGACGTGAAGGGCTGACACACACACACACACACTCATACACAGGTCAGGTGGCAGCTCACCTCATACCTGTGATCTTGACAAATAGGATTACTTCGAGTTTTCCTCTACAGGCAGAAATGCCACACACACACACACACACACACACACACACATACACATACACAAATAAATCCCGCAGTGCTGCTGCTGGCGGTCGGCTATACAAGCCTTTATTCTGTCCAGTTTAAGCCTCCCTTATCGAAATGAACAGTTACTACAGTTACACACAGTTGCAGCAAAGCTCTCTCTCTCACACACACACACACACAGAAGCACACAGGTAGGTTTGTGTGTGTAATTATTCCGAAGGGATTATTAATAGACATCAGTCTCTAGACGGACACAGTGATTCTCCCTCTGTGTGGGAAATTTCACACCGCAGTAAAAGCTGACGTGAGCCTGGAGCGTCAGTCACCAGAAGCACAAGCTCACACTGGTGCCAGCAGGAGCAGAGCAGTGATGGTGAAGCATTCATAGGGCTGATGGTACGAGTTTCACAGGTTATGGTGATCTGTGGCCGTGCTTTACAGTCTGCAGATCTTCATTATGAGCTCATTAATGTACAAACACAAACAGATCTTCACTGAAACTCACAGGGGAAAATAAAAACACACAATAAAAGACAAAGACTCATAAAGAGCAACAGAAGCGAAAGTGACACAATAAAAGACTAGAAACCAGCAGATGTATGAACATAATTACTGTAAATGACATTTCACTGTTTTCTGTTCTAGCTTATTAGTATCGCTGGTGTCAGTTTTTGCATTAGCACTGACGGTGATTAGCATAGGATTTAATCCGACAACATCAAAGCCGTAACCATGTCTTGAACATTGGGGGACTGACTATTTTAAATAAAAGACCTCAATGGTAATGCTCTTCTTATTTAAAGGAATTAAATAAATAGAGGATTTAAATGGATTTAGAGGAAGAAAGAAAGAAAGAAAGAAAGAAAGAAAGAAAGAAAGAAAAAGAAAGAAAGAAAGAAAGAAACAAACAGTAAAAGAGTCAGAATGAGACAGTGGTTTGTACAGTGGTCAATTTGAATTTGCAAAAAACATTTTGATTTTAAAATATGCCCCCATTCAATCTTATTCCTATGCCTAATATGTTGAAAATGCAAAACGGAAAAATGCTTATTGCCTAGTCACATTCAGTTATGAATTTCATAAATCATATAAAAGATAGATTATACTTTCAATTTAAAGGTGCCATCGAATGTTTTTTTAGAAGATGTAATATAAGTCTAAGGTGTCCCCTGAATGTGTCTGTGAAGTTTCAGCTCAAAATACCCCATAGATTATTTTTTTATTAATTTTTTTAACTGCCTATTTTGGGGCATCATTAAATATGAGCCGATTCAGGCTGCGGCCCCTTTAAATTCTCGTGCTCTCCACCCCCGGAGCTCTCGACTCTATCACTGCATAAACAAAGTTCACACAGCTAATATAACCCTCAAAATGGATCTTTATAAAGTGTTCGTCATGCATGCTGCATGCATACATCAGATCATGTGAGTATAGTATTTATTTGGATGTTTACATTTGCTTCTGAATGAGTTTGATAGTGCTCTGTGGCTAACGGCTAATGCTACACTGTTGGAGAGATTTATAAAGAATGAAGTTGTGTTTATGAATTATACAGACTGCAAGTGTTTAAAAATGAAAACAGCGACGGCTCTTGTCTCTGTGAATACAGTAAGAAACGATGGTAACTTTAACCACATTTAAGAGTACATTAGCAACATGCTAACGAAACATTTAGAAAGACAATTTACAAATATCACTAAAAATATCATGATATCATGGATCATGTCAGTTATTATTGCTCCATCTGCCATTTTTCGCTATTGTTCTTGCTTGCTTACCTAGTCTGATGATTCAGCTGTGCACAGATCCAGATGTTAATACTGGCTGCCCTTGTGTAATGCCTTGAACATGAGCTGGCATATGCAAATATTGGGGGCGTACATATTAATGATCCCGACTGTTACGTAACAGTCGGTGTTATGTTGAGATTCGCCTGTTCTTCGGAGGTCTTTTAAACAAATGAGATTTACATAAGAAGGAGGAAACAATGGAGTTTGAGACTCACTGTATGTCATTTCCATGTACTGAACTCTTGTTATTCAACTATTCCAAGGTAAATTCAATTTTTGATTCAAGGGCACCTTTAAAGTGTTTAAATTTGACAGAAATTCAGTAGTTTTACGTCACTTGATTTTACGGTTCGTTGTTTAAAGGATTAGTTCACTTCAGAATTCAAGTTTCCTGATAATTTACTCTCCTCCATGTCATCCAAGATGTTCATTGTCTTTCTTTCTTCAGTGGAAAAGAAATGAAGGTTTTTGATGAAAACATTCCAGGATTTTTCTCCATATAGTGGACTTCACTGGGGTTCAACGGGTTGAATGTCCAAATGTCAGTTTCAGTGCAGCTTCAAAGAGCTCTACATGATCCCAGACGAGGAATAAGAGAATGTTTTCCTCAAAAACCTTCATTTCTTTTCCACTGGAGAAAGAAAGACATGAACATCTTGGATGACATGGGGGTGAGTAAATTATCAGGAAAGGAATTTGTGAACTAATCCTTTAACATTTGTATCATAAAGGGGAGTGTTCAGTCCGTTCGTGATCACTAGTAACTAGCAGCAGCAGTTGCACCGCCCTAGAGACGGCCCTGAGCAGAAGTGACGGCTGCCATCTGCATGAGATTTGACAGTCACTCCTGCACAAACCACAAACACCTCCACCACATCCATTCCTCGAGTTCCTGAGCGAGGGCACGCTCTCACCGTCCACATCAGTCATCACGTGTCGCTTCTCATGCGGCAAACCTCCCGTGATCCGATCAAGCCGCAATCACAGATCAAAGCAACAGTGTCTGTTTCTGCTCAAACACCTTCCGCCGGATTCAAAGCGGCCCGAGCACGCGTTTCACACGCGAGGTCAAACGGCCTCCAGACGCAGCTAACGCACTCGCAGCGGATGAATGAGTGAAAAGGTCAGGCTTGGACTGAGCGAGGTTAATGAGTGGACAGCAGACGCCTCACCTGACATTTAATCAAACAGCGCGAACACGAGCCGCTCACTGTTTACAGAGCTGAGCTCCAAGGCAGCCGTGTTGACTCACGCATGACGCCACATGCAGAGACACAAACAGAGATTTGTCGATCCCCGCCGCCAATTACCAGGAAATTCACTCCTGCCTCTTGTTTTCGGGAACTTTTCTCCTCTTGGAGAGTAATAGCAGGTGAGTCTCACAGAGGCAGTTTTCAGGTTTACAGCTGCAGTTCTGGGGCTAATAAAGGTCCGCCGGGGCGTCTGAAAGATGCTTAACACACCTGTAAAGAGACACAGGAGCCGCTGCGCCCCAGGAAGGGTCTGGCACAGTAAATTGGTTCCAGAGGGAAAATTCTCCATTATAGAGATGACAAAGGCGTCTCAACTGGCACTGTTATGAACTCTTTTCTCTTCCACACCACAAGTTGCTGAAACGTGCGCTTCTGCTCTAAGACGGACTAAAGGTAGATCACGGTAGGAAGCCATGAGTTTCAGCAGGACGTGACATGAAACATGAAACTATCATGATTATAAACGCCTTCATTTTAGATATATAGCATGGACCAGACAACTTGAAGGGATCATTCACACAGAATTGATCATTTACTCGCCCTTATGTCGTTCAAACCTGTGTGACACAAAATAAGACGTTCTGAGAAATGTCTCAGTGTTTTTATGTCCATGTACTGAAAATCAATGTTACTTGGTTTCCAAAGTTCCTCAAAAAGTCTTCAGAAGAAAGAAAGATGGAGAGTAATTGATGGGCGAATGAACCCTGTAATGATGAAACTAGTAGTGAATGTACAGAAATACGTCCGTGATTAATAAGTGATTCATCCTAGTGAGTCCAGTCTTCTTAATCTGTTCATCAAAAAGACTAATTTGTTCAGCGAACATTTCTTTAGATGATGACATATTTACACCAGTAGGTGGCAAATAATTGAATGGATTCATTAAAAAGCACTATGCTTAATAAAAATGTGTTTTTCTCACAAATGACAAAGAAGATTAAATTTTCTCCATTGTGTGGACGGCTTAGAACGACTCTTCAAAAGAAGACAATAACAGACTAAAAATAATGAATTCCAGTAACATTCTTGTGTCACATTTACAGTTACAATTGATCCGTTCGTTCAGTCGTTCAGACTCAAATCAAACAAACGCTGTACTCGTTCAGAGGGTCAAACCAACCAAAAGCGAACTTCAGCTGACGGTCTCCACAGTGTGAACAAACGGATCTACAGATTGATTCCAGCATGAGCAGTATCTGATGTAGGACATGTGACATCAGCACGATCCAGCGGCTGGAGGATCGAATGCTTCAGTCTGATATTAATCTGGACGACACAAACAGCTCTGAGAGAATCAGAGAAGCAGCCTCTCGTCTCTGGAGGGATGAGAGATAAACAGCTAAACTAACCACTCGTCTGATATCAGATGCTGCGAGACAGATGATTAGAGCGGCCCCGAGAGAGAGACAGACAGAGATTAGAAGAGATGGATGATGGGATTCAAGAGAGAAATAAAAAAAAAAAACACTAGAAATAACAGAAAAGAGAAGGGTTAGTGAGGGGAGAGCAAATGCAGCGAGAAACAGGAGGAAGACTGAGTCAGTGAGGATGAAGAACGAATGCAAACGCACACACTCTCTCCTCAATAAAACATAAGCCTCAGACAATCAATAGAGCCGCTGGCCGCTTCAGATGCTGCTGCTACATAAAAGAGAACAGCACGACCTCTCCAGCACTGCAGCGCTCACTTCCTGCTGCACTTCCTGCTGAACACTGAACCTGTCTGTCTCACTGAACACTGAACCTGTCTGTCTCTCTGAACACTGAACCTGTCTGTCTCTCTGAACACTGAACCTGTCTGTCTCTCTGAACACTGAACCTGTCTGTCTCTCTGAACACTGAACCTGTCTGTCTCTCTGAACACTGAACCTGTCTGTCTCTCTGAACACTGAACCTGTCTGTCCCTCTGAACACTGAACCTGTCTGTCCCTCTGAACACTGAACCTGTCTGTCTCACTGAACACTGAACCTGTCTGTCTCTCTGAACACTGAACCTGTCTGTCTCACTGAACACTGAACCTGTCTGTCTCTCTGAACACTGAACCTGTCTGTCCCTCTGAACACTGAACCTGTCTGTCTCACACTGAACCTGTCTGTCTCACTGAACACTGAACCTGTCTGTCTCTCTGAACACTGAACCTGTCTGTCTCTCTGAACACTGAACCTGTCTGTCTCTCTGAACACTGAACCTGTCTGTCTCTCTGAACACTGAACCTGTCTGTCTCTCTGAACACTGAACCTGTCTGTCTCTCTGAACACTGAACCTGTCTGTCTCTCTGAACACTGAACCTGTCTGTCCCTCTGAACACTGAACCTGTCTGTCCCTCTGAACACTGAACCTGTCTGTCTCACTGAACACTGAACCTGTCTGTCTCTCTGAACACTGAACCTGTCTGTCTCACTGAACACTGAACCTGTCTGTCTCTCTGAACACTGAACCTGTCTGTCCCTCTGAACACTGAACCTGTCTGTCTCACACTGAACCTGTCTGTCCCTCTGAACACTGAACCTGTCTGTCTCACTGAACACTGAACCTGTCTGTCTCACACTGAACCTGTCTGTCCCTCTGAACACTGAACCTGTCTGTCTCTCTGAACACTGAACCTGTCTGTCTCTCTGAACACTGAACCTGTCTGTCTCACTGAACACTGAACCTGTCTGTCTCTCTGAACACTGAACCTGTCTGTCTCTCTGAACACTGAACCTGTCTGTCTCACTGAACACTGAACCTGTCTGTCTCTCTGAACACTGAACCTGTCTGTCTCTCTGAACACTGAACCTGTCTGTCTCACTGAACACTGAACCTGTCTGTCTCTCTGAACACTGAACCTGTCTGTCTCTCTGAACACTGAACCTGTCTGTCTCTCTGAACACTGAACCTGTCTGTCTCACTGAACACTGAACCTGTCTGTCTCTCTGAACACTGAACCTGTCTGTCTCTCTGAACACTGAACCTGTCTGTCTCACTGAACACTGAACCTGTCTGTCTCTCTGAACACTGAACCTGTCTGTCTCTCTGAACACTGAACCTGTCTGTCTCTCTGAACACTGAACCTGTCTGTCTCACTGAACACTGAACCTGTCTGTCTCTCTGAACACTGAACCTGTCTGTCTCTCTGAACACTGAACCTGTCTGTCTCTCTGAACACTGAACCTGTCTGTCCCTCTGAACACTGAACCTGTCTGTCTCTCTGAACACTGAACCTGTCTGTCTCACTGAACACTGAACCTGTCTGTCTCTCTGAACACTGAACCTGTCTGTCTCACTGAACACTGAACCTGTCTGTCTCTCTGAACACTGAACCTGTCTGTCTCACTGAACACTGAACCTGTCTGTCTCACTGAACACTGAACCTGTCTGTCTCACTGAACACTGAACCTGTCTGTCTCTCTGAACACTGAACCTGCCTGTCTCACTGAACACTGAACCTGTCTGTCCCTCTGAACACTGAACCTGTCTGTCTCACTGAACACTGAACCTGTCTGTCCCTCTGAACACTGAACCTGTCTGTCTCACTGAATACTGAACCTGTCTGTCCCTCTGAACACTGAACCTGTCTGTCCCTCTGAACACTGAACCTGTCTGTCCCTCTGAACACTGAACCTGTCTGTCTCACTGAACACTGAACCTGTCTGTCCCTCTGAACACTGAACCTGTCTGTCTCACTGAACACTGAACCTGTCTGTCTCACTGAACACTGAACCTGTCTGTCCCTCTGAACACTGAACCTGTCTGTCTCACTGAACACTGAACCTGTCTGTCTCTCTGAACACTGAACCTGTCTGTCCCTCTGAACACTGAACCTGTCTGTCCCTCTGAACACTGAACCTGCCTGTCTCACTGAACACTGAACCTGTCTGTCCCTCTGAACACTGAACCTGTCTGTCCCTCTGAACACTGAACCTGTCTGTCCCTCTGAACACTGAACCTGCCTGTCTCACTGAACACTGAACCTGTCTGTCCCTCTGAACACTGAACCTGTCTGTCTCACTGAACACTGAACCTGTCTGTCCCTCTGAACACTTAACCTGTCTGTCTCTCTGAACACTGAACTTGTCTGTCTCACTGAACACTGAACCTGTCTGTCCCTCTGAACACTGAACCTGTCTGTCTCACTGAACACTGAACCTGTCTGTCTCTCTGAACACTGAACCTGTCTGTCTCACTGAACACTGAACCTGTCTGTCCCTCTGAACACTGAACCTGCCTGTCTCACTGAACACTGAACCTGTCTGTCCCTCTGAACACTGAACCTGTCTGTCTCACTGAACACTGAACCTGCCTGTCTCACTGAACACTGAACCTGTCTGTCTCTCTGAACACTGAACCTGTCTGTCTCACTGAACACTGAACCTGTCTGTCTCTCTGAACACTGAACCTGTCTGTCTCACTGAACACTGAACCTGTCTGTCTCACACTGAACCTGTCTGTCCCTCTGAACACTGAACCTGTCTGTCTCACTGAACACTGAACCTGTCTGTCTCACTGAACACTGAACCTGCCTGTCTCACTGAACACTGAACCTGTCTGTCTCACACTGAACCTGTCTGTCCCTCTGAACACTGAACCTGTCTGTCCCTCTGAACACTGAACCTGTCTGTCTCACTGAACACTGAACCTGCCTGTCTCATTGAACACTGAACCTGTCTGTCTCTCTGAACACTGAACCTGTCTGTCTCACTGAACACTGAACCTGTCTGTCTCACTGAACACTGAACCTGTCTGTCTCTCTGAACACTGAACCTGTCTGTCTCACTGAACACTGAACCTGTCTGTCTCTCTGAACACTGAACCTGTCTGTCCCTCTGAACACTGAACCTGTCTGTCTCTCTGAACACTGAACCTGTCTGTCTCACTGAACACTGAACCTGTCTGTCCCTCTGAACACTGAACCTGTCTGTCTCACTGAACACTGAACCTGTCTGTCTCTCTGAACACTGAACCTGTCTGTCCCTCTGAACACTGAACCTGTCTGTCTCTCTGAACACTGAACCTGTCTGTCCCTCTGAACACTGAACCTGCCTGTCTCACTGAACACTGAACCTGTCTGTCCCTCTGAACACTGAACCTGTCTGTCTCACTGAACACTGAACCTGTCTGTCCCTCTGAACACTGAACCTGTCTGTCTCTCTGAACACTGAACCTGTCTGTCTCACTGAACACTGAACCTGTCTGTCTCACTGAACACTGAACCTGCCTGTCTCACTGAACACTGAACCTGTCTGTCTCACACTGAACCTGTCTGTCCCTCTGAACACTGAACCTGTCTGTCTCACTGAACACTGAACCTGTGTCTCACTGAACACTGAACCTGTCTGTCTCACTGAACACTGAACCTGTCTGTCTCTCTGAACACTGAACCTGCCTGTCTCACTGAACACTGAACCTGTCTGTCCCTCTGAACACTGAACCTGTCTGTCTCACTGAACACTGAACCTGTCTGTCCCTCTGAACACTGAACCTGTCTGTCTCACTGAACACTGAACCTGTCTGTCTCACTGAACACTGAACCTGTCTGTCCCTCTGAACACTGAACCTGTCTGTCTCACTGAACACTGAACCTGTCTGTCTCTCTGAACACTGAACCTGTCTGTCCCTCTGAACACTGAACCTGTCTGTCCCTCTGAACACTGAACCTGCCTGTCTCACTGAACACTGAACCTGTCTGTCCCTCTGAACACTGAACCTGTCTGTCTCACTGAACACTGAACCTGTCTGTCCCTCTGAACACTTAACCTGTCTGTCTCTCTGAACACTGAACTTGTCTGTCTCACTGAACACTGAACCTGTCTGTCCCTCTGAACACTGAACCTGTCTGTCCCTCTGAACACTGAACCTGCCTGTCTCACTGAACACTGAACCTGTCTGTCCCTCTGAACACTGAACCTGTCTGTCTCACTGAACACTGAACCTGTCTGTCTCTCTGAACACTGAACTTGTCTGTCTCACTGAACACTGAACCTGTCTGTCCCTCTGAACACTGAACCTGTCTGTCCCTCTGAACACTGAACCTGTCTGTCTCACTGAACACTGAACCTGTCTGTCTCACTGAACACTGAACCTGTCTGTCTCTCTGAACACTGAACCTGTCTGTCTCACTGAACACTGAACCTGTCTGTCTCTCTGAACACTGAACCTGTCTGTCTCACTGAACACTGAACCTGTCTGTCCCTCTGAACACTGAACCTGCCTGTCTCACTGAACACTGAACCTGTCTGTCCCTCTGAACACTGAACCTGTCTGTCTCACTGAACACTGAACCTGCCTGTCTCACTGAACACTGAACCTGTCTGTCTCTCTGAACACTGAACCTGTCTGTCTCACTGAACACTGAACCTGTCTGTCTCTCTGAACACTGAACCTGTCTGTCTCACTGAACACTGAACCTGTCTGTCTCACACTGAACCTGTCTGTCCCTCTGAACACTGAACCTGTCTGTCTCACTGAACACTGAACCTGCCTGTCTCACTGAACACTGAACCTGTCTGTCTCACACTGAACCTGTCTGTCCCACTGAACACTGAACCTGTCTGTCCCTCTGAACACTGAACCTGTCTGTCTCACTGAACACTGAACCTGCCTGTCTCATTGAACACTGAACCTGTCTGTCTCTCTGAACACTGAACCTGTCTGTCTCACTGAACACTGAACCTGTCTGTCTCACTGAACACTGAACCTGTCTGTCTCTCTGAACACTGAACCTGTCTGTCTCACTGAACACTGAACCTGTCTGTCTCTCTGAACACTGAACCTGTCTGTCCCTCTGAACACTGAACCTGTCTGTCTCTCTGAACACTGAACCTGTCTGTCTCACTGAACACTGAACCTGTCTGTCCCTCTGAACACTGAACCTGTCTGTCTCACTGAACACTGAACCTGTCTGTCTCTCTGAACACTGAACCTGTCTGTCTCTCTGAACACTGAACCTGTCTGTCCCTCTGAACACTGAACCTGTCTGTCTCTCTGAACACTGAACCTGTCTGTCTCACTGAACACTGAACCTGTCTGTCCCTCTGAACACTGAACCTGTCTGTCTCTCTGAACACTGAACCTGTCTGTCCCTCTGAACACTGAACCTGCCTGTCTCACTGAACACTGAACCTGTCTGTCCCTCTGAACACTGAACCTGTCTGTCTCACTGAACACTGAACCTGTCTGTCCCTCTGAACACTGAACCTGTCTGTCTCACTGAACACTGAACCTGTCTGTCCCTCTGAACACTGAACCTGTCTGTCTCACTGAACACTGAACCTGTCTGTCTCTCTGAACACTGAACCTGTCTGTCTCTCTGAACACTGAACCTGTCTGTCTCACTGAACACTGAACCTGTCTGTCTCTCTGAACACTGAACCTGTCTGTCCCTCTGAACACTGAACCTGTCTGTCTCTCTGAACACTGAACCTGTCTGTCTCACTGAACACTGAACCTGTCTGTCCCTCTGAACACTGAACCTGTCTGTCTCACTGAACACTGAACCTGTCTGTCTCTCTGAACACTGAACCTGTCTGTCTCTCTGAACACTGAACCTGTCTGTCCCTCTGAACACTGAACCTGTCTGTCTCTCTGAACACTGAACCTGTCTGTCTCACTGAACACTGAACCTGTCTGTCCCTCTGAACACTGAACCTGTCTGTCTCTCTGAACACTGAACCTGTCTGTCCCTCTGAACACTGAACCTGTCTGTCCCTCTGAACACTGAACCTGTCTGTCTCACTGAACACTGAACCTGTCTGTCCCTCTGAACACTGAACCTGTCTGTCTCACTGAACACTGAACCTGTCTGTCCCTCTGAACACTGAACCTGTCTGTCTCTCTGAACACTGAACCTGTCTGTCTCTCTGAACACTGAACCTGTCTGTCTCTCTGAACACTGAACCTGTCTGTCTCACTGAACACTGAACCTGTCTGTCTCACTGAACACTGAACCTGCCTGTCTCACTGAACACTGAACCTGTCTGTCTCACACTGAACCTGTCTGTCCCTCTGAACACTGAACCTGTCTGTCTCACTGAACACTGAACCTGTCTGTCTCACTGAACACTGAACCTGTCTGTCTCACTGAACACTGAACCTGTCTGTCTCACTGAACACTGAACCTGCCTGTCTCATTGAACACTGAACCTGTCTGTCTCACTGAACACTGAACCTGTCTGTCTCTCTGAACACTGAACCTGTCTGTCTCACTGAACACTGAACCTGTCTGTCTCTCTGAACACTGAACCTGTCTGTCTCACACTGAACACTGAACCTGTCTGTCTCACTGAAAACACTGAACCTGTCTGTCTCACTGAATACTGAACCTGCCTGTCTCACTGAACACTGAACCTGTCTGTCTCACTGAACACTGAACCTGTCTGTCTCTCTGAACACTGAACCTGTCTGTCTCACTGAACACTGAACCTGTCTGTCTCACTGAACACTGAACCTGTCTGTCTCACTGAACACTGAACCTGTCTGTCTCTCTGAACACGCATACATCACCTAGATGGAGCTGAGGGCTTGCATGGAGCCTTTGGATGAAATACATAAATGAAATAACCACTATGTAGCCACTATGGTGTCCCATACTTGGAATTTGTGCTCTGCATTTCACCCATCCAAATGCACACACACAGCAGTGAGTATTGAACACACACACCGTGAACACACACCTGGAGCAGCGGGCAGCGACTGAGGGTTTAGTGTCTTGCTCAAGGGAGCCTCAGTTGTGGGTAATGCGAGTGGAAGAGAGCGCTGTTCATTCACTCCCCCATCTACAATTCCTGATAGTACTGAGACTCGAACCCATAACCTTCGGGTTACAAGTCCAACTCTCTAACCATTAGGCCACAGCTGCCCCCAGTAATAGTTTAGTAATTGTTTGCTGCAATTTCGTTATCCATACAGTCAGATTAACTCAGTTCACATGGGTCCCAGGTTAAAAAGGAAAAAATCACATACCTGACACACACATGTTGGCTTTTCATGTTTTATGGGGACTTTCCATAGACATAATGATTTCATACTGTACAAACTGTATATCCACTGTGATGAGTCAAATGCTAATGATCCGTCACCCAAATGAACCTCAGAAAAGACTGACGTGACCCTCACGTGTGACTGACTCAATATCAGAGACTCTGTTCAATGTGTTCAATAACGACCTTTGGAATAATAAGCACTGCAGTATTTTCTGTAAAGCTGCTCTGAAATCATGTCCACTGTGTGCACAATTTTACTGTATTTTTGATCAAATAAATGCAGCCTTGGTGAGCAGAAGAAACAAAAACATTAGAAAATCTTACCGACCCCAAACTTTTGAACACCAGTGTACAATCACTATTTCTCTTTTTTCTTTTGTGTGCACTTGAAGTTTCTGTCACCAGTACAAATCCCTTATATGTGTGAACACATTTGGCAATAAAAGCTCATTGTGATTCTGACAAATACAATACACTCATGGACTCAAACAAACACAGAGTGACCTAAACAAATACTGACTATCTGAAATAAACACTGAGTGACCCGGTAATCAAACGCCGAGTGCTGTTCATCATCACGAGAGATTCAAACCTGTGTAGAAAGTCAATTATCAGCCGAGAGGAAATGAACACGATCACTGACACAGAGACGAGTGTGTGTATGTATGTGTGTGTGAGACTATGAGTGTGTTGTTGCCGCAGCTCTCGGCGGTTTGACAGACAGACCTGCTGTTATTGATGACACAGATAAGATCGTTGTCTCTAGGGAGCAATAAGCAATAAAGTTATTTCTAATTGAAATTTCACAGAGGAACACGACACTCCCCGCGGCTCTTTCAGCGCATCACACACACACGAGGAGATCCTCGGCTCTGATCGATCAGCACATGAGATGCACAAACGCGCCTCTGTCTATGTCGTCCTGCGCATACTGAGTGCTTTGGCAGCGCTGACCAGGCTAAACTCTTCAATCACGGCCATTAGTGAGTCCAGACACTCGTCGCTCCAACACACATCAACCAACAAACACCAGGGCGCTTTAGAGAGAAGCACTTACGGCTGTGTTAACTAACTAAAATACTCCAGAATCACATATGACACCTCAAAACCTCATGGATGATATAGGGTCAGAGGTCACCGTGGAGAGGTCAGGAGATCAGCTCATTATTCTGCTGTCTCGTAACTGGTTATTTCCTTCACACTCTTTGGACATCGTGGATCAATACTGAGCAATCGATCAATTCTGCCTGAGAATAATGTTTTACATACACAAACCAAACTGAACTAATGAGGGTTTATTTACCAGCGATTTAAGGCCCGTTCACACCACAACTGTAACAATAACAACGGAAATGAACAATTTCAGTGGAATCACTTCAAAAACAGAGGATTTTTTTTCCAGCTGATGAACGATAAAAACTTTGACAGCCAATCAGAATCCATTCTGCTTTAAAAAGCATTTAAAGAGACAGGCTCATAATAAACTGAAGGTCACTGTGTGCATTCAAAGAAAGAAGAAAGAGGAAAACGACACCTATTACTCAACACAAACACTAATTATCATAATATTAAACAACAACCTTCACAGGAGTGAACTGAACAGGCTAAAGGCGGAGGGTAAGAGATGCTCTACGTCTGTCTGTGGTCACTGATGTACAACGAGTCGTTTAACCAACGATCACGACATCAGTTTGATTCCAGCCTGGGTCACGTCCCACATCTTTCCACATCTTTAAAGGCTCACACACTGATGATGTCATGTAGTGGATGGGCGGAGTCAATGTGTTACTAGTGTTACTATCAACACTGTACAAGGTGCTCTTTATTTGTTTAGATCAAGGGATTTCAATCTTTCATATGCCACAGACCCCAAATATGATCATCCTCACGTGAGGGGAGAAAAGGCGCTAAGCAGCTCAGTCGTGATGTCATCATCACGAGCCAATCCCTGACAATGCCAGTGACATCATCTGAGCTCATCACGCTGATGTTCACTTAATTCATTTAGAGCTGCAGTGTGTCATTAATGTTTCCAGCGGCACTGAACGGAACTGCAAAAATAACATCTACTTAGTTCCAGACAGGTTTCTAAACAGTCTGTCAACGGACAATC